>VOPJ01001077.1:0-155766 GCA_014673585.1 Semibalanus balanoides
CATAATTATCTTCGAACGCATTTGTAGAATGTCACGAGCATCATAGGCAGAATAATACCTCCCCATTGTTTTACTCGCAGGGACGCCTCTGTTTTTCTGATACTCTGTTTATACTCGGAATAGGATGCACGAGGAAGATGCCTATTTAATGTTTTTTATTTTTTAGAAATCCGTTTACAACTGAACCTGACATCACATTTTTCCAGAAAAAGTAATTATGGCCACCCATAAGACCGATCTATCCTTATGTGAGTCCAGTCCCAATATTCTTTCTGCCGCTTCGTCGACTAGCGATCAAGGGGATATCAGGGGCAACGTCCTCCGAAAATCAATGAGATCAGAAGCAACTGGGAGATATTCTGGTTTGAAAAAATATAAGAAATATCAACTTTTTATTTGCACGTCACTTACTAATGCACAAGCAAATGATATTAATCATATTTTGGAATATAATTTAATATTTGCTGGACATATCACCCCTTGGCCAGCTTGTTTTGTCCATTCAACCAGCATGTCGTCCGTCCGTCCGTCCTCTCACCCGTCCCATGAGTACCTATATTGTCCCTCAGCCCGCCGGTCGCCCGGTCCGCCCGCCACCCGGTCCAGCACGGTCCGCCCGCCACCCGGTCCGGCCCGGTCTACGGACCACCACCAGGGCCACCAGGGCCGCCCTGGTGGTGGTGGTGGTGGTGGTGGTAGTGGCCAGGCGTCAGCAGCACGGCCGCCATGCCGCCGCGCCGATTACCGCCGCGAGTCATTCGTCATCCAGATTGACAGACGTATCGGTCTGTCATCAGGCGACGGACCGCGCCGGCGGCCGATGGCCGGCCGGGGCATGCCTGTCCGGACACGTGGGTGACTGTCGTGGCAGAGATGTGCGCCGGAGTGTCTGTCCGGGACACGGTGGCTGTCTGGCCAGGATGGCCGGCCGGGATTGGTCTGTCCGGGACACCGGTGGTGTCTGCAGGATGGCCGCGGGAGTGTCTGTCCGGACACGGTGGCTGTTCGGCAGCGATGCCGCGGCGGGAGTGCCTGTCCGGACACGGTGGCTGTCTGCAGGATGGCCGCCAGGAGTGCTGTCCGGACACTTTCGTAACTGTTCTGGCAGGATGGCGCGGCCGGAGTGTCTGTCCGGACACGTGGCTTACTGGAGCGAGGGATGGCGCGCCCCGATGTCTGTCCGGACACGGCTTGCTGTCGGCAGGATGGCCCGGCGGAGTGTCTGTCCGGACACGGGGTGTCTGGCAGAATGTGCGCCCGGAGTGTCTGTCCGGACACGGGTGGCTGTCTGGCAGGATGGCCGCCGGGCATGTCTGTCGGACCTGGCTGTTCTGGAGGATGGTGCGCCCTGGGAGTGTCTGTCGGACACTGGACTGTCTGGCAGGATGGCGGCCGGGAGTGTCTGTCCGGACACGGCGGCTGTCTGGCAGGACAGCGTGACTGGGAGTGTCTGTCCGGACACGGTGGCTGTCTGGCAGGATGGCCGACCGGGAGTGTCTGTCCGGACACGGTGGCTGTCTGGCAGGATGGTGCGCACGGGATTGTCCTGTCCGACACGGTGGGCTTTGTCTGGCAGGATTAGAGCGCCCGGGAGTGTCTGTCCGAAACGGTGGCTGTTCTGGCAGGATGGTGCGCCGGGAAGTGTTGTCCGGAAATGGTGGCTGTCTGGCAGGACTAGCGCGACTGGGAGTGTCTGTCCGGACACGGTGGCTGTCTGGCGGAATGGTGCGCCGGGAGTGTCTGTCCGGACACAAGTAATCGTGGCTGTCCCTGGCAGGATGGCCGGCGCGTGGAGTGTCCTTGTCCGGACACGGTGGGCTGTCTGGCACCGGATGGTGCGGCCGGGAGTGTTGTTCGGACACGGGGCTGTCTGGCGGACAGCGTGACTGGGAGTGTCCTGTCGGACACGGTGGCTGTCTGGCAGGATGGTCGGCCGGGAGTGTCCTGTCCGGACACGGTGGCTGTTGGCAGGATGGTGCGCCCGGGATTGTCTTGTCGGCGGACACGGTGGCTGTCTGGCAGGATGGCGAGCGGCGAGTGTCTGTCAGGACACGGTGGCTGTCTGGCAAGGATGGTGCGCCCGGGGAGTGGTCGTCCGGACACGGTGGCTGTTCTGGCAGGATGGTGCGCCGGGATTGTCTGTGCCAGACACGGTGGCTTGTCTGCAGGATGGCCGCCCGGGAGTGTCTGGCAGAACAGCCGGTCGGGAGTGCCTGTCCGGACACGGTGGCTGTCTGGCAGGATGGTGCGGCCGGGAGTGTCTGTCCGGACACGGTGGCTGTCTGGCGGATGGTGCGCCGGGGAGTGTCCGTCCGGGACACGGTGGTGTCCTGGCAGGATGGCCGACCGGGAAGTGTCCTGTCCGGACAACGGTGGCTGTCTGGCAGGATGGTGCGCCGCGGGGAGTGTCGTCCGGACATGGTGGCTTCCCTGGCAGGATGGTGCGCCCGGGAGTGTCCTGTCCGGACACGGTGGCCTGTCCGGCAGGATGGCCGACCGGGAGTGTCTGTCCGGACACGGTGGCCTTGTCTTGGCGGAAATGGTGCGCCCGGGGAGTTGGTCTGTCCGGACACGGTGGTGTCTGGCAGGAATGGTGCGCCGGGAGTGTCTTGTCCGGAACGGTGGCTGTCTGGCAGGATGGTGCGCCCGGGAGTGTCTGTCCGGACACGGTGGCTGTCTGGCAGGATGTCTGTCAAGACACACTTTCTGTATATCCGGACATATACACTGTCCGAACTCATGTCTCATAGTTAGTCTGCTCTCGGATCAGAGCGTATGTCCGTCGTCTGCATTCGATTTATTGCTGTCTACCCGCACCCTTTATAATTTTCTGCGGCACCGTTTACCTACGATTTTCCCCAGTTACATCCTAGGATGTCTGTTAAGTCAGTTTTAGTAATGGCGAGCAATGTTCGATGTGACATTTTGCTTAGTTTGGATAAATCAGTCATCGAAATACTAGTAAAATACTACTTATAAACGGCAGGGCAATAGTTTTAGCATCATTTCACACTTCACAACAGAAAACAGACCAATACTCTATAAAGCACCGGTAGCGCATATGGGTGTAACAATACCTTGTCAAATAATCCGGCGTGTTAAAGGCGGTTTGGACAGATTCTACATCGAAGAGATTTACATTATATTTACAAGAATAATTTTACCGATGACATAATCGAACACCTAACAGCGTATTGTGCCTTTGACAGTCTGTTTATAGTGCGTCATATCTGAGATTTGTTGCTCACATTAGAGTCTGAAAGACGTTTAAGCCAGGCTTATAGACAGGGCAGAGCGTGTCTTTCGCTGTAGATGCTTTAATACATCCCACACCATCTGTGATTCACCCCGCACCAAGTCCAAAGCTGGCATTGAAGACTAACGCACCGCAATATGCGCTTCGATTTTTATGTATTTGTTTTGCCTTTGAGGAAAGATTGAACGAGTAAAATAAGGTAAAAACGTTGCCGTACTTTTCAGTAATTATATCGATGCTCTTGAACAGCTTTTTTATGAAACTTCTTTCTGTCTGCCTGAAATTGTTATCGCATAGAACGATCTGCCTATTGCCTAGTGCCTATCATAGAACGCACTGCTTGCTGCCTAGTGCCTATCTGTCAGAACGCACTTGTTCAGATAGTGTTCTCACAACATGTGTTTTTGAACATACATTTGTGTGTCTGGCCACCTAGGTGTCGTTTTTTATTGGCCTGGTAGGGCCAGGGCCCTACCAATAATTTAATATTAACATTAGGCCTATGGCGTTGCATGCATGGTAAGAATGACCTTAAAATCTTGTAATACCATTGGGGCCCTAACAAAATCTTTTGATACCATTGGAGCCCTATACAATCATTTTAAAAAAGACGCCCCTGTCTGGCCACTCTGTCTTGACGGACACATTGCCAATATCACTGGCGGATCCAGGGGGCAACCAGGCCATCCCCCCAGGCCTCGAAGGGGAGGCTAACATGTCTTCCCCCCAAACGTCAACAATTTATCGTAAAAAATGTCCATGCAGCAGTCAAAATCCAGCTATTTACAGTGTAAATTTGAAAAATTTCGCTCTGCTTTGCGGCATGACACAAGTTTTGTTATTGCTTATACAAATTTGGAAAATGGGAAACGCAGTCCGTTAAGCGTCTGGCAGAGGCTTTCCTTGGCAGTTATTGCTTGCCCCAGACTCAACATGTCTGAATACATGGGATATCTAACTGCACACACTTGTCTGTCCAGATACATTGCCTGCCGTGTACATAATCCGGTTGTCGCCAAGGACTGCGGCACTGCCGCAGCCAGTGAATGCACCCGAGGGCGTGTGAGGGCCCAAAGAGGTGGGCGGAATGCAATCAACGGGCGACGAGCGGCCCCAGCAGCAATGATTGGCTATTGAGCGTGTGGGCGTGTTTGTGCGTGTGCGCGATGAGTGCTGGCTGGCGACTGATACCCTGTGTTACGAGCAATGTCAACATGTTGCCGAGTGCGGTCAGCACACTCACGCTGTCCTCCTGCGGATCAGGGGAACGGGCTGCTAAATTACAACCACATACATCCTTTAGCCGGGCGTGAGCTCCGTGTCGCTACCACAAAGGATTCCAATTACCAGAAGAGGCCACAGATGACTGTGCAGAACGTTATCGCGGGATATGGCCGACGGCGATTAATTAGGAGGGGAGTTGAAATGAAGTCATTGCCGGCGATTCGGCCATTGAATACGATGCAGGCAGTTGTAATGTTATTCAGCAGGCAGTTGTAATGTTATTCAGGTCAGCAGATGCCCTCCAGTGGACCAATGTAAAGTGTCAAATGACATGTATTGGTCAGGTTCCAACAACTCATGCAGCATAGAGCGGAAGGCATTAATAAACTGACATGTCAGTCTAAAAATAACTTGTCTGCTGCGGTTTGAAAGGTAACACAATTAAGTGTTATAATACAAATATAATGAAGGCATTTTTTAAAGTTAATATTATATGCATGTCTACACTAAAGGGAATGAGGTGCTGCGACTTACAGTTCCGACTGAGAAACCGTGAATAATCCCACGACGATTTTGGCTAATTACATGCGTGAAAGGAAACCCAAAGACTCGACACCACAAAACATCAGGTTGTGACACCACAGATGCATGAATCAAACTCGGGAACTGCTCCACTCAAGGTCCAGACACACTGAGCCGATCGTAATACGTAGAATCTTGCGCGCCACTCAGGTCTCTGATCTGAGTTCCACTCGCTAGTCTGAACGCGGCACCGTTGGGCAGTTTCATCCATTAAGCGCTCCGAACGAGTGGCGGGTCCAGTGCCCAAATCCAGGGCGACCACGTAATTAATACGACTCTCGGGCTCAAATGAAGAGACTGCCACCAAGCGTGCGTAGTTCGCACACTAGACACTCCCATGACTGGAGCAGACAGACCGACGATCTAAAGAGGCCTCCGAGAACGTGCGAGATGGGGCTCCCCCTCAGTCTCTCCCCTTCGGGAAAATAAAACTTCGACCCATCTGTCTATTGAATGATACGAGTACCCCGCCCGGGCGCGGCGTGATTGCTCCAATATATTTTGTTCGAGATTGAGCCACCGGCGTTCAATAATATTGCATCGGTTTCTAGTAATTATCATGGTCGATACCACTACGGGTCGAGCGCCGTATGTCCTGACCAGCACCGTAACAAAGGTCACCTGGTCGGGGTAGCAAGGGCTAAAAAAAACCAAAAAGGTCTTACACGTGTCATTGGCCCCAGAGAGTTCCTGTGGGTCCGCCAGCCATTGGGGGAGTCGGCGCGCAAAAATGCGATATTTACCCGGCCTTTCACCTGTCAACGTGGGCAGGCAGGTTGACCACCGCAGCCATAGATCTCAACCCGCCCGCTAGGCCTTGAGGGCCTCGGCGCGGGGGCTCGTAACCGAAATGGTGGTCCTTATTCGAGAACGGGGGGCGTGGGGCGGTCCGTCACGGATACGGTGTCGCGAGTGATCGTCCGTGCGGCACAGACCTGCGAGCAAGCAAGCGTCGGTCCTTACACTACTCAGCCGTCAGTGTGCCAGTCAGCTCGTGATGCTCTCTGTGATACTGAGCAGAGAGGAGGGGTGAAAGTTGATCGCTCTGCAACCGGTAGAGGCCGCAGAGAAGATGCCAGCCAGTGTTCGGATCGTGAGTGATGGTGTCCCATGTCCGTGAAGAAACTCTCACGGGAGGAGACAAGATGACGTCCTCACGCATAGATGGCGTGTGAATGACTGCCCCGTGAGCAGCTGATGGACTCCCTTAGCGTTTGCAGTAGGTGTCGGTCTTAATGAGCCAGGGGGGAGGTGTACGTCGATAGGAGTCATACAACATACCTCCGACTTCCCGAGCTTTTACTCACTTCCCGGGTTCGTCCACTATAAGTTAATTACGATTATGTAGACACCCTGGGAAGATGAAAAAACACTCGAGGCAATTCAACACAGAGAAAAAACTCGGGCGTTTGTGAAGTCCCCTGGAGATGTCGGGTTTCGGTAATTCACTACGAACCTGAGAACTCCCCTTGCTAGTGTTTTCATGGCAAAAACGTAAAATTATTTTTCTATTTGAGTACGCGGGACGATCTTTAAAAAAACAGATCCTTGAAACTCGTATAGAGATCATAGCCCATAATAATAATCGGAATATTTGCAATCTTCTAATTCTTTTCAAGTAGCACTATTAAGTCACAGTTTAAGTAAGATACAACGCGCTTAACTCCTATCAAACCGAGAACGGGTGGTCTAAACCAAATATTTTTAGATATTCAGAAAACGAGCGTGTCCACTTAAATAATCAGATAGCGCCCATGTCAACTTTCCAGTTGGATAGAATGTTACTTCTCATTTTCACTAGTTGCTGAGAGGAAGACTTCAGCCCTACCATTCATTGGCGCAGACACTACCTTTTAGCCCTACGTGAACATCATACCCTTTCCCATTTTTGGCTTTTTTTGGTTTTAAGTTCGGATGAAAAAAGAGTCAAATCCGGGGAGAAACATTTATTTTGTGGATTTTGATAATACTAAAAACGGTTTTTATAGCTCAGCTCCTCCCGAAACTTTTCTGGGAAGCTACGACCCTGCCCATGACCACAGATGTCCCCTCTCAATAAACGTCATATCTGGCATACCGTCTGTCCTTATGCGGCCGTACGGTGAACGGCGTAATCCGCGTACAGCACTGCGCGCCTACCGGTGCCGGCTGTGGGTGTGTACCGGTGCCGGCTGTGGCTGTGTACCGGTACCGGTGACACGTGTTCATACCGGCACACACGGCACACCTGTGCTGCCGATGTGACCGGCCCGGCAGCGGCAGGCATCCCTTTAGCCTCGAATTGCCGGCCCCGTAAGCCGGGCAGCCTAGGTGGGCACAGACAGCCCTGCTCACTGCTCAATAGTGGTGTATGTTAAGGGAATTGACAAAATCCTGTCCAATCCTAAGACCGATTAAATAGGACAATGTTGACCGAAAAATGTCGGATGAGTCCAATAGTCCAAGAATTGTCAAATTATTAAAACATCATATGCATAACAATTGGTGATGTTTTTATTTTATTTCGTTCCACAATTACCGTCACATCATCTTTCATTCAATTTATAACTTAAATGCATCAATCATGCCACACTTCGTAAGGAAACATTGAAGGATTATCAAATGCATCAATCATACCACACTTCGTAAGGAAACATTGAAGGATTATCCAATTAACTGCCTGTAAAATGTTAAGACCTGTATGGTAGGAAAATCGCAAATTGTGATCTATACCTATGGCTCATACAGACAATTGTCAAAAATATCTGCGGCTGACCAACCGAAGTCCAAATCAAAATCGGACTATTTTGGACGTCCACAAATTTGGCCTCCGATTTCGATCACTACTGCTCATGACTACGCTGACGCCCGTTGCTCGCTGGCGGCCGCCGGGCGCTTCCCTGCGCTGGTTCGCAGCGGGTCCAGCGGCCAGCGGCGGGGAAAAGCAGCTCGTGCGTGAGGCGGAAGTCGAGCCCGCACAGGCATGATTTGATATCTGATTGTGCAGGAGCGAAACACGTGATTATTGAGTGATCTCATCAGTCGGCTAGTGGAGCAGACTGCTTCTGTTTTGCGAGCTAGTAGAGCAAACCGTTTCTGTTTTGCGGCAGTTTTTGTACCGGAAGCGGGAGCTTCAGTCAGCGCCGCCTGCACGTTACAGAGAAAAACTCGGCCGAGTCTAAACACTGCAGAAGTGAAGTGAGACGAGCGAGCAAACAGACCCACCTGCGCGACTTATGGCAGCGGCGACTTATGTGCAGTCAGTAAATACAGCATCGACTGGAATGAAATTTAATGGCATTTGACTAAGCTTACGATGCTTAATAAATGCGTTGTGGTATTTTATTCAATATATACATACAAGTCGTGAGCGGAAGATCCATATTAAATATTCATTTTGTAAGTCGACTGGTGTCATCTATATCATATTTATACATACAATACCTAATAAGCACTTCTTTGTGAATCATCTGCAGTGACAGATCCAGGCAGGGCGTAGCTTCTTCCAGAAAAGCTAAGGGGAAGGGGAGCTGAGCTAGAAAAATTGCTTTAAAGTACCATCGCAACCAAAATACATATTTCTGCCCAGATTTGACCCACATTCTCGTCCAAGTTAGAGGGATGGGGGAAGGGAGGCTGAGGCTAAGCTTGGGGGCTGAAACCTTTTAACTTAATTAAGAACTACACCCCTGGACCCAGGATTCGGTCAAGGAGGAGGTTACGTAGCAAAGTGGGCCCCCTAGGCCTTGGTGGCCCCCTCAAGACTGAGAGGGCCACCTCAAGCCTTGGTGGACCCCTTTGACTTTGAAGACAAATGGAGGGGTGCAAGGGCAAAGAGTATGGACACAAGCCATTGGTCCAGCATGGACTTTGTGTAGGTCAGAATGAACCTTTTTAGCGCAAAATATGCCTTCACATGCCAAAATGGACCTCTAAGTACAAACCAGAATCGGCCCTCTTCAAGCCAGAATGGGTTCTCTGGAGGTCAAGTGGGCCCTCTAAAAGTCAGACTGGGCCCTCTGGAGGTTAGAGGGGTAAATGTATTTGCGTGTTTGAAAACTGAGTGAAATTCGTTTCGAGTCACTTAAATCGGCTTATGGCCCCTTCGAGGCTCAATGGGGAGGGGGGGCCCATGCACACCCGCTCTGGATACGCCACTGATCATCTGCCATAAACCTAATACCTAAGCCAAATATTAACATTAATGAACTATGCGGGTTTCTCATACGTACCCAACGGGTTCCCTCATAGTTTACTCAAAGTCCGGTCCGCTTACACAGTTTAGACAGATCGTGCGACAAATATTGTCACTGGGAATTCCTGTGTGGATGAACATGACTGGTCGGTCGGTCGGGGCTGGTCGGGTCGGGACTGGTCGGGACTGGTCGGTCGGGGCTGGTCCGTGTATACCTGGCTGGAGGCCAGAGCAGCAGCAGTGGCTGGCAGGCGCCGGGCCAGTGCGGGCCAGGTGGGCCTTCAGGCGGCGAGGACCACCGTATGTCCATGACATATAACGGCGTCATCTCCAGCACTGTCGGGTCTTAACCCACTGGCGCTGGCGGTCTAGTTCGGGAGGTCGCAGAACACTGCAGAGTGTGTCAGCCCATTGTCAGTGCAGCAGCAGCAGCAGCAGCACCTGCAGGCTGGCACATTGCAGTGCATTGGCGGCTGCGCAGTCGACTCGAGGCAGCCCAGCAAAGGCACCGATGGGCCCCACACTGCGCTGTGGTGACACATGCAACGCGACGCCACAGGGCGCGGCCATTTCGCCTTAGTTCTCAGAGTGACAGCGGCGTAGATGGCTTTTCACACGGTGCTGAGGCTGCAACGAAGCATGTTACCCCGCCCACGCGGGTAAGAGGGACGTGCCTGTTCTAAGAACGGTATGCAGGCAGGTCAGCTCTCCATTGAGTCAGAGATAAGCACGCCGAGCTGAGCTCCTGCAGCACGACAATAATGCACATTGTACCGCAGTAAGAAGAGAGTTCTGAGCTCATCGGATGACGGTCATTCATTTTGGAATTGCAGTAGCTTCTCAGTTATCTCGGCCAAATAGTGATTCACGTTATTAGCGTTATAGCAATGATAAACCCAACATGAAATATCCTGTCGCATTTCCAGCACAGTTGAGAGCTCTGATACTGCCGAGAAGTCGTAAGCGCTGTCACCCGGTATCGAAGTCATTAATTGTGAGATCTGAGAACACCACTGGGCACTCTCCTCAATTGATTACCAGTACGTCTGGACAGTGCCCTTATCTGGCCCAATATTGGGTTATCGGCTCAGTGTTTGGGTTAAGTGATTTCAGTTGCTGGACAACATCGCTCTACGTCGGTTTGACGTCAACGTGGAGTTAGCTCAGACGCAGCGTTCGATGTGGGTCCACCTTCCTAAATCTGCAGAGGAGTTTAAGTGGTTAGGCTGTGTACCGTTCTTCAATTATTTAAAGTTTATGAAGAGCGAAGATTTACCGTTCAAACAAATCGTCGTTTCTAATGGATCTCAGGGCCTCAGCGGCCAGCAGTCGGTTGAAAATGGCACCGCTGAGACAATCTTGTACGAAGCATTAGCGTTGAGTTAGTGGCATGAATTAATTGGTTTGAGGATCCCAACCTGACATAGCATTGATACAAAAGGGAGGCAATGGAAATAGTCCCTCGCTCATTTCATATCTACCAGCTTGTTCACAATACACTATTTCCTACATCCATGTTCTCTGCTACGTAATTTATCTACAATTTGGAGCAATTTCTGCGGACCATTTCGTGATATAATTGGCCCGCTTCAGGCGAAGCCGATTCAATTACGCATCCCTACCATTGTGACCGTCCGGCTTCCTAGACAAGAGGGCAGAGGCTGCGGCCCCGCCCCGTCTCCGCTCCTCGCCTCCGGGACAAGAGCCTTCTTCAGATCGCACCGCCGCGCGCTCGTGCCGTTTGGTAGTCATTTTATCCGACACAATGAAACTCCACGGCTGGCTTCCGGTCATGTGGACGCCCGCCCAGCTCCTGACTCTCTTGAGAAGCCGCCAGTGCGAAGGTCGTCTCTGGTCCATTGTCTGGCCGCAGAGACCATTAGCCAACCACCAGCTAACCATTCTGGATGGTAAGTCACGCGATGTTTTACCACCCCGTTCACGCCTAGGAGGCGCAGCGGGGCGGCGTGGGGGTCCGCCCGTCGGGGAATAATCCTTCGGGAAGTCCTTTGGGAAGTCCTTTGGGAAATCCTTCGGGAAGTCCTTTGGGAAGTCCTTTGGGAAGTCCTTTGGGGAGTCCTTTGGGGAGTCCGAGGATTCTGAGTTGGAATCGCCGCAGCATTGTCGCACATTAGACGGAGGGAGACCTCACATGGTCGTCCCCTCCCATCGGCCTGAATTGGCGTTATTCGCCGAATAAAGCAGGATGTATTGCCGCGTCATTTGAGCTAACGACGCCACCGATCCATCAGGTCCAGATAGACCCTGAGAGGCGCGCAGATAGGGCCAGAGGACGACGGACGCGCGCTGGCACCAGCGTAACTCACTGCGTCCTGGCCACTGGCGAAATCAGTACAACTAAAAGTTTAAAACGAATTGGCTCGGGCGGGGCCAAATACATATCTGTACCTACTAGTGACAGCGTTCTAGAAACGCACAGATTTATTTTGCTTGTGCAATAAGAAAATAAATTTAGACAGAAATTTCCTTGAAAAGAAAGATCCTTTACAGTTTTTCTTCATTATGACAAAACGTGTCAATTATCGGACGATTTCAGTCGCTTATTTTAGGCCATGACCCGGTAGCTTCCTCTGAATTCACCCCAGGTCCCGGTTGATCCCACGCTTGGCCCACGATTCCCCTGAGGTGCAATTAACTTCCGGATTCAGTAACTGCCGTCTCCGTCCCACGGTGCCCCCTCCCCTCCCCCCCACCATTGCGAGCCCCACAGAGGCGACAGAATTATCGCTTCAGTTGACACCGTCTAAACAGACGCTGCCGGAAACGTGCAGGGCAGGCGCGGTGAAAAACACGTGCTGCGGTGTGCGTGCGGCCCCGTGCGGCCCTGTTTTGTGAGTCGCTCTCCCCGCCGCCCGGGTGCGGTCGAGCACGCGCCGACTGCGCCGAGAATGCCACCTGTCAGCCGGGAGCGCCTCACTATCATCTGACGTCGGCAGCCGTCGGGCAGCTATCTGGCCTGGAAAACTGACAGCCCACCGACACGTCGGTTTGTTCATCCGGCTGCTCGGCACGTCAGCTGAGAAGTCGGAAGACTGCTTCCTTCTGCTCCAGATGCCGCTGTTAGCTGGCCATCAGTGAGGTGATCCATTTCCGATAATGGCTGGCTGCTGCGGAAGTTCGGAGACACGTGCCTGTACTGTACGTGCGTGGCAGACAGACGCGCACACACACACAAACACACACATAGCTACACTCGCACACGCGCGCTCTATAGGCACACAGACGCACATATATGCAAACACGCACATCGTGCGCGGGCAGACAGCCAGGCCAATTATGCACCTCCCATCAGCGCCCGCAGGCAGGGCCATATCGCCGGATTATCGATGAGGCGCCCGAGGGGCGAAAAATCTTCGAACGCCTCTTCGCGGCAGAAATGTGCCAACGCATAGGCCAACTGCGGCGCGTTGACGCGTCAGCATCGTTCGCTCGGCGCCGAGTGCGCCATGTCTCGTCCTATGTAGGACGTCTGGCGGAGACGCGGCATTCGTTGCCCCCCCCCCTTTCACCGCCGGGACGGCTGCGCCGCGCCTGTTCGACACCGGGACGAGCGAAAGGGATCTAGAGCTGGCAAAAATCGTCGTCACCGACGTTGGCATCCGCAGCACGGTGGCTTCGACGAAATAAACGAAAGCGGAACTCATCCCTCCCCGCCTGCCAGCACCCCGAGAAGCCGGCTGCGATCGCGACAGCGGGCCGGGCGGAGGCGGGGAGGAGACCCTCGCTGGCCCCTGCCCCAGTTCTAACGTCCCGTAAATTGGAGCGGTTGCCGGTCCCCCGACGGGGCACCCCCGTCCTCCAGGGTGTCTCTTCACGCCTAGTTCATCTGCGGAAAGGAGGGAGGGAGGGAGGGAGGGAGGGTTCCGCAGCCCTCCCTCCTCCACCCTGCCGCGCAGTGACTGACAAATGATGCCGGCCTCGGTTTGGCGCCGTCTCGGCTGGGCTGCTAAGTAAGCCGCTGGAGCCTCCATCTCTCTGGGCGCAGTTCCCAGTACGGAGCAGGGCTAACTGCAGTGCTTACTGCGCTGCCGCTGCCTGCTGATCGCTGCCGCTGCCTGCTGATCGCTGCCGCTGCCTGCTGATCGCTGCCAGCTGCCTGCTTGATCGGCTGCCGCTGCCTGCTGATCGCTGCCGCTGCCTTGCTGATCGCTGCCCTTTGCCTGCTGATCGCTGCCGCTTTGCACTGCTATCGCTGCCTGCTGCCTGCTGATCGCTGCCGCTAGCTGCTGATCGCTGCCGCTGCCTGCTATCGCTGCCGCTGCCTGCTGATCGCTGCCGCTGCCTGCTGATCGCTGCCGCTGCCTGCTGATCGCTGCCGCGCGGCATCTGTGGCGCATGTGCCCGCCAGCTGCGCGCCTGTCAGTGCTTTATGTGGCTGTGTCGCTGAGTCGCTGTGTCGCTGGCTGTGCTGTGCCGGCGGCGTGGTGGTCCCTTGCGGGTCTGTTAGGCGCCTTTCACGGCCCGTCAGTGCCTGTCCCGGCGGCGACGAGTGTCGAGCGCCGCCGCTGACGCCTGACTGCCCCGTGTTCGTCCTGTCACACCGACACCGACACCACCACGCCGCCGCCTGTTTGAGCGAGCCCAGTCATGACCCTCCTCCTCCGACGCAAGGCTCTTGAGGAGCTTTTGAAGGACGCGTCGAGGGGTTCTTCCTCCGCATGGCTGCGTGCTCTTGGAGCACGCGTCTTTTGAGGCGCTGTCAGGGTTGGCGTGGGTGAGAGCCCACTTCGTGACGGTTCAGTCTTTGTCGGAAGTTCGCAGTTAACAGCGCCACTGTGAGTTCGTCACGCCTTCTTGGCTGACTTCGTAGATCTGACTCGTGTCTGTGACGCAGCGATGGAATCGTAGATGGTAATCAAATGGCAAATCCCGATCTTGGGTATAACCCAGGCCACGTTCGGTGACTTGCACCTTCGTTTCGCCCCCGTGAACCCAGCGACCGCTCCGTGACCAACTCATTACCTGTCCGTGACTGCGGTGTGACCTAGCCGGTAACGTGCTGGAGTCTCCTCACCCCATGAAGCAATTCGTGATGATTCCGTGACGGTCCCGTGACGATTCCGTGACGATTCCGTGACGTTTCCGTGACGCCCGACCGGAAGCGAACCGCGGTTGCCGCCTCGCGCCGTCCTGACCTGGTGACCGTCTGACAGCCGCGGGAGGGGCGTCAGGAGGGGGGAGGGGGTGCCACGTCCCTCGCTGACTGACGCCGCTCAGCTGACTGTCAGTCAGCTGGCGCGCCAGGTTCGCCTCCCCTAGCAGCTGCGGCGAACCCTGTGCACCCTCACCACGGTGTTGAAACAACCACTGAGTACGCGCCAGCGGAAAAAGACCCACAGCGTTTTTGTGTGGCTATAAAAAGCCCCTTGCGACTCGTTTTTATGGAATTACGTGAGTGAATGAGGGCGGAATGAGCGTCCGGGCTATTGCCGCTGCACGGCCTCTGCGCAGGAAATTGTCGCCGTGTTTTAGGGGTGCGGAGATCAAACGGCCTCGACCTGTCGTCTGTGTGTTTTAGAAATGTCCGAAATGCAGACCGGTGACGGTTTCGCTATGTCGTCAGCTCCCGTTCAGTGTCCACTGCTGGCAGCCGGCTGGCTAGCTGGCACCAGCGGCGACCGACGACCGTCGACGGCAGCGGCCGACGGGGGACGACGCGTCACCGCCTGTCGCAGCTGTCATGGCATCATGTCGCCCGCCTCTGGCTCCACCTCCTCTAAATGTCACCTCCCCGTCCACCTGCGCTCCACATCCCAGCTGGGGCCGCTGCCAGCCTGTCGACCCTGGTGGCTCTGACGACCCGGCACGAGTCTCGCGCCGGCCCCGTGCCAGCAGTGACGGCGAACAGCCGCTGGAGTAGCTACCTGCCTCCTGCTATGACTCCGTTATATGCCTCCGTTATATTCCTCCATTAAGCCTCCGTCCTCCATTATGCCTCCGTTATGCGTCCATTTATACCTCCGTTATACCTCCGTTATACCTCCGTTATATCTCCGTTATACCTTCATTATGCCTCCATTATACCTCCGTTATACCTACATTATTCCTCCATTATGCCTCCGCTTATGTGCCTCCGTTCGTTATGCCTCCGTTATGCCTCCATTATTCCTTCGTTATACCTCCGTATTATCATAGACTATAGGCACCAACATAGCAGCGGTGAAGGCGGAGCCAGAGACGTTGCGCCTAATCACTGAACGGCTACACCGTCCTGCACGTCACCGTGCGGCCAAATATGGCACCGCTGGGCCAGCCGCAATCAGCTAATGGAGATGCACATGAGAGATGTGATATGGGATCAAGCCATGAGCACCGATCAAGACTGCGACCGAGCGGGGATCACAAGCGGGGCTCACTGGGGCTCACTGGGGATCACTGGGGATCACTGGGGATCATGAGAATCACGGGCGATCAGCTGGGAGGAAACTGCGGTGAAGGGATCAGAGGGAGGGGATCCTCTGGGAGAGGGGAGGGGGTGGGTCGGAGGGGAGCAGAGGACACATTTGTCATTCGTCGCTCGGCGATGACGGCTCTGCCGCCGGACGACCAAGCACAGGTGCCGGGGCGGAGCGGCGCACCAGATATGTGACTCCGCCTGTGACAGGGGACTAATAGCTCGGCACGATCAGTCGACGTGCTCTGGCGACATCGCGCCAGGAGCCCGCGGCGGGGACGGGATTACCTGGTGCTCCACACCGTCCCGAGCTGGTCCGGCGACGGAAGCCCCGGGGATTAGGTGGGTGCGTCGGGCGTGAGAAGGTCGCTGGAGAGGTGGCGGCGGTCCTGGTGTGGGGTCGTTATTTGTCGATGGGACGGCGAGTTCGAGGCAGAGATCTCGGGAAAAAGGTGGAGGTATCGTTAGTCGGGACAGGATGACACGAGATAGAGACAAACGAGCTCCCCTGAGAGACAAACGCGCTGCCCCTGCGCCGCGCGACAGTTGCTTCTGCGCCAGGCTTTGCCGCTTTTGTGTGCAGTATTGTCGGCTGGCTGCAGAGCCGCAGCGGTGTTACGACGCGCGTGTTTTCTCGGGCGCGCAGAAATCGAGATTTACGGCCGCGCCGTCCCTGCGTGCGTGCACTTCCGGCCTGTGTTGACGTCACGCTAATTTATGGACGTATTTTGAAAACAGCGCCCCTCCGCACCGACCAAGGTGAGCGCGCTCGCTGTCGACGGACCGCTGAAAAGCTCCCTGGTGACGTCATATGTATAATGTCACGCCGCCACTCCCGCCGCCGCCGCCCCGCAACCGCCAACCGCCCACGCCCTGACCCGGCTGACTCATGTTAGTGACAAGCGATTCGACAGAGGTGGTAAACAGCACTGGGACCCCTTTGCACGGTACATGCGGGCCATCACACGTCCGGATATCGGCTGAATCACGGGCGCGGCCGGCAGCTTTTGAGCGGGACCGGCGCCGCTTCCCTTGAGTGCCGTGACATGTAGTCGGCAGATACTGCGGCGATAACATACACAGTTTGTTGAACTACAACTGAACCGGTCCTGGGCGGTCCAGACACACAGCCCTGAGAAGCACTTATGTGACTCATCGTGGCCAAAGCACCCTTTCGTGTGAGAAACGCCACATAGTTGGATTATTATCTCGAGTGTTTCTGAAGAGAAGACGGCAAATCGTTAACGGCAAAGGCATGTGGATGTCCAACTGTCATTGCTCGCCTGGAAAACAAACATGTCGAACGGTCGAATGCGCAGTCGATATCAAGATTACAAATCGCTTCAAATGTTGTTCTAACCACGCGTGAACCGAACTAAACTGGTTTGTTTTATAGTCTTCTCCATGAATGAAGATAGCGTTCGAATGGATATCGCTTTCCTAAGAGTACATTAGCCACATAAAACACGGGTTTCGTTTCAAAATTTCGTCAATGAGGCTTTGTGAAAAGCTCAACTGGTTTTCGTATGTAGCGGACCGGAAAATAAATTCACGTCACACAAAGGAGAGGAAACCCGTTGTACAACAACGGACCTCCATCCGGGTAAGCCCTTCTCTATGGAAACACTCGCCGAACACATCGCTGGGAGAGGCGAAACACAGCGCTGGGAGAGGCGGAACACAGCGCTGGGAGAGGCGAAACACTGCGCTGGGAGAGGCGAGACAAAGGCGGTGGTGTTTTTACGCTAATGCAGGGAACGTGTCGCGTTCCAGCTCACTGCAGGGAGCGGCTGGTGTCTTAACCACACCAGCGGTCAGCGGCGGGACGCAGCCGTCCCGCACTCAGCCACACTGGCGCGATCTGCGACTCGGCCACTCCCACTCTCTCTTCGCTTAGCAATTCTCTTGTGCTCTACATTGATAACTTTATGTACTGCACACTGTGACTGCGGTAGGAGCTGGACGGAGGACGCGGTCACGCGGTCCTCCGTCCCCGTCACCGCTTTGTCCGGCCTTCAGACCGCTCCGGGTCTCTCGGATGTCCAGTGATGTGCCCCGGCTGCCTGGGCCCGGGTCAGATCACCTTTGTCCTGCTGTCCGATCAACCTTTGTTTGCGTGTCCGTCCGGCTGGCGGACGCTTTGTCCAGCTGTCGCCCAGACTGATCCGTCCCTGTGTTCCTGTCGACGCCTGCTGTCCTTTGGCGGGTCCCATAGCCGCCGTCTGTTCCTTCGCGGGGTCCATGGCCGCCGCCAATGCTGCATACTGTCCGCACGCCGCCAGCGCCGACGCGCGGCGGTCGCCTTCCTAAGCCCTCATCCGCGACATTCCTTGTCGAAGGAGGTCATGCACCGTCTCTGCAACAACAGTGCACCCTTTGAAGTGTCGGCTGACCCAGTTTGCCTCCGGTGGTATCCCGCTGGGCGCTACCGCCCGGGGCGATAGACAGTTTACCAGGCAGCAGGCCTGCTGCGCCCGAGGCGGAGCGACAGGTCCGCACACCTGGCTCGCTCAGACGCCCACCGACCAGCCGCCGCCGCCGCCGCCCACCGCCCCGCCCACCGCCCAGCCGCCCGCGCCCGGCCAAGCCAAACCGAATTAAATCGATAACGGGCTAAACACGCTGCGAGGAGAGGCATCAGCCAACAGACGGCCGGGTCTGCAGTGCACCGGTGAAGGGCGGAGCTGCGAGCGGAGATGCCAGCTGAATGATTCCTGCGTCCGCCGTCCATGTGGAGCGGGTCCGATGGAGAGTGCTGTGCAGAGGGGGACATTCATTATGTATCTCGCGACCTTTTGAGCTCTGGGACTAGCTCTGGATCATGTAAATCTTGAGCCATATGATACGCACCCGTGAGGAGCGGTGCGGAGGCCGGAGGAAGCGGCGCGGAGCGGTGCGGAGGACACCGGGGTCGTCTGCGCCTCTCCGCAGCCCTCCGCAGCCCTCCGCGGCCCTCTGCGCCCCTCTGCGCCCCTCTGCGCCCCTCTGCACCCCTCTGCGTCCCTCTGCGCCCCTCTGCACCCCTCCGCGGGTCGCTTCCGGGGCTGATGGGCCCCATTGACGCGCCCAGAATGAGACCATTGTAAGGACGGACGCTCGGCGGCGTCAGCACTGCTCAGCACCGCCAGGGGGCGTGGTCACAGCCGGCAGATCGGTATGGTGGTGTGTCAGCAGAACTATGGTATTTATGGTGGTATTCCATCAGGGCTAGTGCAATCGGCGCTGTACCTGACTGCTGGCTGTGTTTGTGGATCAGTTTGTTGCTAGTATTTTGTAGCTGCTTTTCTGGAACTGTCTGTGCTGTTTCCTTGTTTTCATTACCGAACTGTGTATGTCCCGGGTTCCTTATCTTGTCTGTTGTTGCACTATAGGACTGGCCACTGGTGAATGTCAATTTATGTTATTGGTTAGAAACTAGCTTTGTTTGTTGGTTTTGTGTCGGCGTTGATCTGTCGGTGTTTGTGTTGTTTGCACAGTTTGTGGCCTGTTCTGCGTGTGTTGTGGTGGTACACTGTCAGTGTCGACATGAGGTTCCGAGCAGTTTATTTCTGGGAGTGAGCCATTTTCAGGCGCGTGGTCCTGCGACCGAGCTATCTTTACTGAGAGAGCTGATGGCTGCGATTTACCAACCCCGTCTGCCAAATTCGAGCTGAAATATTTTCAGGGAAAGCTTAATGGAGGACCAATGGACCACTCTGAATAAAGCTAAATGCAAGACTGCACTTAGTCAGTGAAAGATAGGATTCAATTCTCGTAACTTGTACAAGTGCGCCGCCTTGGATTCTCAGTTGCCTTTCAGGCGTCTGAAAAGGTCGACTTTATGCCGGCGGAGAGAGACATGTGCACCGCGCATGCACAATGAGCTGATCCGCCGCGAGATGACGGCTCAAGGCTGAAGTGCCGGGCCATGAAGCGTGACGTGACTCGGTAAAAGGTTGCCGGCTGGCCTGGCCCGGGACAGCTCTCCGGGAGGGTATTGTCTGTGTGTGTTACAAGCTCGACAAGAGGGAAACCAGAATCGTCTTACGTCTTAATTAGTTGTTATCGGTTGTGTGTATTACGGAATTGAATATACAAGTTGTATCATGTAAAACCTGCCCGAGTAAAAATGTCTTCCAATTAGCTTATAATATTACGTTTTTAAGAATAGATAAGAAAGATGGTGTCGTCCTTGACCTTCACCATCCGTCATGTCCCGCCCGGACGCATGTCCAGTGCTATAGCGCGTGACACGCTATTGCTGAGCCTAATGTCCCAGCGTCGTCAAAATTGCGGCCTGTCGTGCACTGCCAGCCATCCTTGCAATCCCATTACGGCGTCCTGTCTGCTGAGTACTCGCTGCACGCAGCTGACGATCAGCAGGACTGAGCCCAGTCAGCAGCGCCTGCTGAGCTGCGTCAGCACCACCGGCTGATCGCTCAGCAACACCTGTCTGTTCCGCTCAGGAAGCACCCTGCCCCGCGCGACGTGACCCCCACTGAAGGTATCTCCGCAGTCCGCCGTACCCTCGCCGCAAGTGAGTCAGAGAGAGGGAGATGCGATCGGCCGCTGCGGGGGGTCATTTCTCAGCAGAAGGCGGATACGCGCCGCTCATTAATCGTATCCGGTATGCCGTGCGGCCTATTCTCTGCGGTCGGCTGGAGAACCTCAATGTAGACGTCGATCAGGGCTGCAGATCGGCGCGTCAGTCGCGGCAGCCGAGTGGTATTCTAACCCAGCTTCCTTTGGTATGTGCGCGAGCCACGGGCGAGATAATTGAGACACATTTATTTCTGTGTTCTGGCGAGGCTGGCAACAGAAGAAGAAAACGAGTCGCCTGAAAATGTGCCAAACGGTCGTGTTCTGAGCTGGCTGGCAGCGCGGCCAGTCGGCTGTCGGGGCCAATCGCTGGCGTCGGGGCCTGCCATGCTCTCAGCTCTCTCTCCCGCCGCCGCCGCCACCGCCGCTGCAGCAGCAGCAGCAGCAGCAGCAGCAGCAGCAGCCGCCGCCGCCGCCGCCGCCGCCACCGCCACCGCCACCGCCACCGCCACCGCCACCGCCGCCGCCGGCCCGCCGCCGCCGCCGCCGCCGCGCTGGCCGCCGCCACAGCAGCAGCAGCAGAGCACGCCGCCGCGCTGCCGCCGCCGCCGCCACAGCAGCAGCAGCAGCAGCAGCAGCAGCCGCCGCCGCCGCCACCACAGCAGCAGCCGCCGCCGCCGCCGCCGCCGCCGCTGCAGCAGCAGCAGCAAAAGCAGCAGTAGCAAAAGCAGCAGTAGCAGCAGCAGCAGCAGGGCTCCCCTCGGGCAGTCACGCTTGTGGTGGACACCCGCTCCAGTCACGTGGCCGTGTGGTTACTGCCCTCCTCTAGTCACGTGGCTCTGCGGGCGGACACCCAGCCCCGTCCCATACCCAGTCGAAATCGATATGGTCTGCTGTGGCGAGTGGCTTCAGTGCTGGCTGTGACCGCACCCCCCGGCGGTGCCGCCTTGTTACACTAGTAAACCCCGCGCCGCTGAAGGGACTATGGTGATATATGCGACGATGAATGGATAATATCAGCTATGCTGGCGGCGATGGCCCTTGCCCAGACTGCTTTCGGCCACCCCATCTAGTGCTGCAGCTGGATGCTATATGTCTGATCTGATAGAGGGGCCAGCGGCCACCAGCTCATGGGTATAACGTGCAAGCTTCAGGTTTCACCGGTGCGGGTGATGCGATCACGCCATGAAGAGGCTCAAGTGCAGTGCATGCATTGATGGCTGACGTTGCATCGGAATTTGCAGGTCCTACGTCATCAGGGAGATCATGTTGTAGTGCATTGAAGGATGAGGTCGTTCGTGTCTTCAATGACGGCACAATGATCGAGTAGTCCGCTCATGGTTGGGCCTCAGGAGATATCGACTGGTTAACATAGTGGAATTTCCCGTTGCATATATGCGGTGAGGTCAACACATGTCCACCGGAGTACGGACCATACTTTGCAGGAGATCAGACTATCTGACCTGCTAAGCCCCTTCCGGTGGACTGTTCGCCCTTGTGCGGAGGCGACACGCTCAGGGACTTCTATTTGGAGCACGCCTGTCTGATGGCTTAGCAATGGTATGGTATACCAATGGCTTCAGACTCTGGCATGCCTCTTCAATGGTTGACGGAACGGACGCAGGGCTGCCTCTCGGATGACTGACCAGAGGGAGTGACGGACGCAGGGCTGCCTCTCCGATGACTGATCAGAGGGAGTGGCTGTGCCGACGGACGCAGTCCTGGCCCCTGATCTGCTGCCGCTGCCGCTGCTCGTCACCAGTCGCCGGTCGCTGTGACAACCCTGCGTAACGCAAACTGTCAATGACACGACGCACGCGCTGATGTCGGCCCTGCGCTGACGCCGGTCTGAGCTGACACTGTCCTGTTGACGCTGAGTGCTGACCTGCTGCTATCAGCCCGCTGCTGAGCTGTCGCTGTCCGCCGCGGCTGCACGCTCGGTCTGGCCAGGACCGGTGTCCTGTCGTCACTGCCAGGGGACGGACACTCCCACGAGAGAGCAGCGGTGTCGGTACGGCGCGGCGGCAGCAGCTATGTTTGCTTTCAGACTGTCCGATGCTCATTCATTGAGGGAAACTTTGCGGAAACTTCTGCAAGACCGCCTGCCCCGTCTTGTTTGGCTTGCGCTGTAGTTTGTCATTGCTGATTCGTTGTTGTTTTGGATTTTTTGTCGGCTCAACTGTTGGTTCGTTGAGCCGACAGTTCGTTGAGCCACTGAAGCGAGGCTGCTTCAATTAATAGTGTTGATAGGGTATCGCGTTTTTTGCGTTGCGAGCGACTGCGTGCATGTGTGGTAAGCTCCGGGATTCTGCACTGTTGCGCTTATACTTAATATCCGTACCTGCGGGTTGTTGATACCTAAACAGCTGCAATAATTTGACCTTTCCTGCTCAGCAAAGTTTACCTCTGGATGATGACAGCCGTTAGTGCCTGCGCAGTGGTAATTCTCTGAAAGCCGGCCGAGCGCACGGAGCGTACGCTGAGTGCATTGTAGGCTTGTTCACGCCTAATGGGACCGCCTTGAATTCTGCCTGCACTGCGCGTATCTGTGGGCCTGACAGCAGCGTTTTTCGCAGACAACAGCAGCAGCGGGGTGCAGGTGTCTGATGTTTGCGGCGGCGGCCGTCCGGTGTTTGAGACGGCCGGTGTGCGGCTGTGAGGTAGCTGCCTGTTTGCTGAGCGGCGGTGCGTGTGGGAGGCGGCGGTCCTCTCAACACCCTCCCCTGTCCTCCTCCTCCCCCGGCTCACAGTGCCAACATTCCTCCGTGCCGACCCATCAGATCGGACCGCCCCGGCGGCCGGCGGCGGCGCACGGCAGCAGCGGCTGGCGTGTTTTCGAACTGCGTCTGTCGCGAGCTCGTGGCCCGGCCCGGCCCGGCCCGGTGGCGGCAGTGGCGTGGTGAAGGGTTAATTGGGACGAGGTACGCCTGCGGGCCTGATGGGGCCGAGTTCGCACTATCAGGAGCGATCTATCTTCAGTCTGAGCCGTCTGATGAGGCCGCCATCAGCTCCGGGTCGAGACGGGGCCTTAGGATGGAGGGGGGGGGGCAGGAAAGAGACGGGAGATAACGAGATGCCATGGGAACGCGATTATCTGTCTGCTGTCTGATTGCAGGGGGACACAGAGGAGTGATAAGAGAGTATGATGCTGTGGTGTATGGAAATACACCATTGTTTTTAACTTAATTTAGTTACATCTTGATTAATTAATATATTAAAGAGCGCCCACCTGAATCATGAGGATGGAAATTTAAGCATACACAAATTTACGAAATAATAATAAATGTTTATTTCAATCATAAAACCAACGCCTTGCAAGAGCAAAATAAAACAATACAAAGCAAAAACATACTTGAGAAAGCAAGCCGATCACGGAAGGATAGGCACATGGTGCACACGAATCGTACAATTTGCTGTCGCCTTTCATTAAGCCCGTGCAGAAATTATTTGTGGAACATTTAATGACTTAATACTTACAGCAAACAGCCGATAAAAAATAATCCTCACGGATTTACCTGAAAAATACACCGGCATTTTACAGAAGTAATTCCCCCTTACCTGGCATTCTTTCTAACCCTCCCTCTGTCGGCGACATTCCCTTCTCACCCCGCGACATTGCCGTGCCTTTCTCCGGCCTGGCTTTCCTCGGGACGCCCCCGCCCGGTCCGGATGAACCACCACCGCCCACCGCCATCCGCCACCGCCACCGCCACCCCCGCCCCACCGCCACCGCCACCGCCACCGCCACCGCCCCGCCCCGCCCCGCCCCGCCCCGCCCCGCCCCGCCCCGCCCCGCCCCGCCCCGCCTCCACCTCCACCTCCACCTCCACCTCCACCTCCACCTCCACCTCCACCTCCACCTCCACCTCCACCTCCATCGCTGCCGCCGCTAGCCGGTCCGCAGCGCTCTGCTATCCATGAATAGCGCCTGCCGCCGGCCCGCTGCCGGCCGTGGCCTTTGTTTTGGCAGAGGACATTGATGATGGCGGCGGTACGCGTCGGAATTGTGTCGGAATTTTTACGAGAGAGCCCCGAGCGGCGGGAGCCCGGCGGCGGGACCCCTGGCGGCGCGGCGGTGGACGAGGGGTGTCGGGAATGGTGGGTCCGCATGGGGATCTCGCGGTCGGATGGTCCTGCCCGGAGGCCGGACCGATCGGACGGTCAGGGTCCCGGTGATTGTCCTCGTAATGGGTTCCGCTTACAGCGTATGGGGATGTACCGAGCCCCTGCTGATGGCGAAGATAGATGGATGAAGGCCATTCAGGGATGAACCCAGGCAAACTTTTGTGCTGAGGTTAAAGGAATTCCTAGATGTTCAGCTAAAAGTTTTTTACTCAGCTTATGGTTTCTCCCAATCTCCCAGCATGCTGTTGTGTATAACTTTAAATGCAAGGCTCTAAGTATACCAGAAGAGGATACAACTGACCATTTTCATCCCTTATGTGCTGGCCTCTAATGGAGATTCCCGTTACGTCGGACGCAACACTGCACTTGTCACGCCGGATGTTAGTAATAGCGGTGCTGGGTTACCAGACCTGGGACCACCCATCGCTCCACTCTGTCCAGCCAGAGACAGAGCCGTGTGACGGGCCGTCAACGGGCCTCTGACTGTCCGTCAACAGGGGCGCTACATGACTGGCCGTCATTTAGCCATGACCGATCGTCAGTGTCTGGACGCGTCAGCACGACTCTGACGTCACATCCTGCTTCCCGTCAGTGTCACACCATGGGCCTGTTCCCGTCACACCTCTAACCTCCTCCAAGCTGCTCCTACTCGCTCCAGTCGTATTCTTTAACACAGAGCAGTTTCAGTTGGTACAACTTGAGGAGGTTAGAGGCGGTTAGAGGCGCCACGGGAACAGGTCTCATATCACCTCCCTGCCGGTGTCACCTCCCGGTCAGCCCGTGTCGCCTCCCGGTCAGCCACGGTGTCACCTGCCTGGCCTGTCGTGTCGCCTCCCTGACCTGCCCGTGTCACCCTCGGTCAGCTCTATCAGATCACGGTCGGTCATTCGTCTGTCCTGCCTGGTGATTTAGACAGCAGCCGGCCCTCTGTTTTCGGGCCCCTCGCTGGGTGGCGCCGTGTGACCCCAGGATCAGTCACGTGCCGGCCACAGGGTCAGTCACGTGCCGGCCACAGGGGGTCGGAGAAACCCTGCCCTGCCCGGGACCGCCCACTGCCATGTCCACCCCTACACTGCCTGTTGACGGCGACCTCTGTACTCTGCTGACCTGTTGTTGACGTGTTTGTTCACTTTCCACTACATACCCACCTCTATTCTGTCCACCATACTCAGCTGAGAGGGATATGTAGTAGAGCTGGGCCGGAAAATGGATATCTCATCTGATGGCCCACCTGGTGGACAGCGACACTCGGGGAGTCTGGACGGAACTATTTGCAGGCCAGCGTCCGCTCGGAAGCCGCTGGTGTCCCGCCGTGACCGCCGGGTGTGCTGTGCGGTGCACGGTAACGTTTACCCATGTCGGATTACCAGCATTACCGGTGAGCGGCGCTCGAGTGCCGGTAATGGGCAGCTCTGCGATGACAAACAGACAGGCGGTTACGAACCGCCGCCGGCGCCGCGATTCCCGCGTCGTTCTCTGAGGTCTGATGTGGCGCTGTGAACGCCGCCGCCGCGCCAGTCTCGCCGCCGCCGCGCCAGTCTCGCCGCCGCCGCGCCAGTCTCGCCGCCGCCGCGCCAGTCTCGCCACTGCCGCGCCAGCCTCGCCGCCGCCGCGCCAGTCTCGCCGCCGCCGCGCCAGTCTCGCCACCGCCGCGCCAGTCTCGCCACTGCCGCGCCAGCCTCGCCACTGCCGCGCCAGCCTCGCCGCGCCGGATATCTATGGCCGTTTGTTGTGTCCGTGGCTGGAGCTGGTGTGTAATTGGAAAACTATGGGAGTCGGAGCACGATCGACACCGCTGCTGTGGGGGAGCTGGGACCTCGTAATGTGTCGATTCCCAGCCGGGCTCGCGATCGGTGGCTGTGGTAGGGGAGAGTCATGACTCGGCCCGCGGGGTCATGACTCGGCCCGCGAGGTCATGGTGGGACCGTGACGTCATTTGATATGCTGTTCGGGTTTGGGTTAAAACGTTCTCCGGGATGCCATTTCAAATGTTGTACGGCTTTGGGTGGAAATGTCCGCCGTCTTAAATATATATGTTGTGCGGTTTTAGGTGAAAATGTTCGCCTTGACGTATTCAATATATCTGCACGGTATTGGATGGAGACGTCCTCCGAAAATCCCCGACAGCCGTGAAGAAGTGTCACTTTCGTCACTCATCTGTGCGCGTATGCGTGGTGTTACAGCGTCGTGTGCGTGTCCTAACGATCCTGTGATGACCCCGCTGGGGCTGTGACGTCACAAAGCCTAGGTCAACACCCAGACAGCATAATGAGATATTAATGACGCTATGGCCACGCCCATTACTGAGCTCAGCCGGTGTATTATCCGCCTCCGGCCCTCCCACACCGCCCGGTCACAGAAGATGAGAGCTGGGGAAGCCAGATGGGTGATGTGCAGGGTGCTGGCCAGACGTCCTGGCTTTAACTAGTTATCACTGACACATGGGGAACAATGAATATTAGACGTTATCACGGACGGAATGCCTGCGAAAATAATTTGAAAAGAACGATTACCATGTCTGTGTATAATTTTTGGTTTCCATTTTGTTCATTTTTTTCTTCTCGAAAATTAACACGAGTTTAATTTACTTATGTATGTATTAATTGTACTCCACTTTATGTAAATGGCTTATGCCAAAAAACAGCGGTCTCTGTTGAATGTTGATTATGGATTTTAGAAGTAGTTCACATTTCCCACTAATGTGATATCAGTAGCCAAAGGAGAAACTTCCTTCGGTAACTGAACATTTGCTCTAAATCCCCAAACAATACCCATTTCGCATGCCCTGTTCCATCTTTCGTTCTGGAATCTGGAACCTCCAGTATATCGGTTACCGGCCCCCGCTCTTATCAACTCTTCCAGTTGGCCGAAGCCAGCTGGCTTCGCGCACCGCGCCGCGGCACCCCACCGCGCAGCCGAGCTGTCTCCGCCGGAATAAATGAATCCTCCTCCGCACTCCAAATACCGGCGAAACCGGATTCGTCATGATTTCTCCTCCGCCTCTGGGCCGCTGCTCCCATGCTGTGCGCGTCGCCCATACACCTCTCGAATCTCTCACGCGACGGTGATGCTTCCGTCCTGCCCCCCGGCTACGTTCGCTGAGTGCCCCGCTCAGCGCCTGCTTATTTTCAAGTGCGTCTCCTCCTAGCGATGTTTGTGGTGGTGGCGACCTCGCGAGTTTTCCGGCTTCGCTCCTCAGGTGGGTGTGGTCCGACCGTCGGCTGGCGCTCTGCCGACCGCCCCCGCCCCCGCCCGGTGTCTGCCTCCTCTCAGTTCTGGCACCGGGTGGCGGACGCTGTGGTCGCCAACGAAGGGCACCGGCGCGGATCTGATGGTTCTCAAGGGCCGGCACAGCGGGTGGCACAGCTGTGCTGGTTTGTGTGTGTGTGTGTGTGCGCGTGTGTGCGTGTGTGCGTAGGTGTGTGTGTGTGTGTGTGTGTGTGTGCCCATCTGCCGCTGGGCGTTCTTACTCCGGTGCCGCTTTGTTCCCACTGCGTGTTGTTGAACGCGGCATTCATGTCAAAACTGCGCCACCGCCGCCGCCGCCGCCCCTGCCCGCCAGGTGGCGTGTGGGGCCGGGGCAAATACGGCGCATTGTGCGTCTGTTGGCGCACGTGCCGCGCCACTGATTGTCTCCCGTGGCTGATAGCACGCCGGCGATTGTCTCTGGCGGCATCAGAGCAGATTACGCCTCTGGGCCGGCCGAGCGGCGGGCTGACGGGGTAACTGCGGAGGGGATGGTAACGGGGTGACGGGGAGGGGTAACGGGTAATCCTCCGCTCTGGTGGTGGCGGCCGAGCCCAGTCACTAGTCAGATCCACTTACCAGGTGGATGGTAATGAGGCTGCAGCGACAGGGCTGAACAGACAGGACTGGCAGGCTGGGCTGGGTAACATTCCTTAGCTCATGCATATATGCGAGATGCGGCGCTGGGTAAGTGAAAAACCCGTGGCAGACGTTACGAGTAATTAAATGCCATTATCTTATATGCCCACCCAGGTGGATCAGATGATTGCCATTATCTCCCTGTCACAGGCATTTAAATTGCGGTCTGTGTTCGCCTGCCTGGCCGTTATTCATTACCCCCTTTTGATCGACGCATTCCTCTCATTGGACTGCTCACAGCGTCCTATACAATTCCTCCCACCGCCTATCCCACCATATACAGCCAGGAACAGTTGCTCCCACCATCCAAAATAGTTGCTCCCACTCTCCTTCCACAGTTCCTCCTCGGTCAAAGGCAGTTTCACATACACCTTCCTCCCACCTGCTTGCACAGTTCCTCCTGCCTACCACTTACCAGTACCACTTACCTACAGCTCCTCCCATTATCAGGTACCTACCTTTCCTCCCATTATCAGGTACTGCTCCTCGCCATCCGGTACTGCTCCTCGCCCTTCGCTTTAGTTTCCACCGTTCGGCACTTTTCCTCCCAGTCCCACTGCATCCAGTGCTGTTCGACTCAGCAGCGCTCTCCGTGGAAGTTCACGCATTCCACGCACCCGCTCATGAATCCCGCTCGTCGGTGAATGCTAATGGCCTCGTTTAACCGGCCTAATTAACGGTAAGCGGCGCCCTCGCCATCGGCCGGGGTATGCGGAGCGGCGCCGCGCCATCGGCCGGGGTACGCGGCAAATTAACGCCTGTGACGTCATTAATGACGCCATCACTGCGTGGCGTACACAGACTGTGCGGCGGCCCGCCGTTCTCCGGGGGTCATCGACCCCGTTCCGGCGACAGCTGTGAGCTCGTCGAAAAATCTGACCGACAGCCACGACAGTTGCTTTGTCCTGACCGTGTGTCACGAACGACGCAATCTCTCTCGAAAATCACGCTGTGCCCTGCCCTGCCTCTCCAGGCTGAATCAAAACGAACTAGTTTCCCGGTGGCGGAGACGCGAACGACCCAGCGTCCAGCTCCGGTGAAATCGCTGCCCGCCCTCAGAGTCAGAACACGGCGTGAGACTCAGACCCGAGTCACGCGCGGACCCACTGCCGCGGTCGGCTGTGCAGCCGCAGCAATCCGCTGAGTGCTGCTCGTCTCTCGAGTCGTATCTCTTCTCAGTGGCACCGTTCTGTCTCGCCTCGGCGGTGCGGAGGCGTTCCGGGTGAGAAGCGGTGACCCGGTGACTGTCGCGAAGCGAGTTTCGTGGGCGGCGGGAGCGGCAATGGATTGACTGGACGATGGACGGCCGTGGAGCGGGACCGACTGGGTGACACGGTCGGCTGGCTGTCTCTGTCCGCCTCCGCTGGGGAATGGCCCAGCCGGTCAGTGGCAGACCGGGTAATGACCAGAGGGGCTGCAGCGGGCAGTCGCTGCAGAACGGTCACCGCCACCGCTGCCTACTGCAGAGTCGCCCGCCAACCGCCCGCTAACCGCCACTGCCATGCCTACTGCAGAGTGCAGAGTCGCCCGCTAACCCTCGCTAACCGCCGCTGATGGGCCGCTATATTTACCGGCGCGTTAGCCTGTTAGCGCCTCCTCCTGCGCGACAGGGAAGGACATGAAGATGCTGGAATGGCTCTGCAGAGTTATAAAGTCCTGAATAGGTTAGTTGGAAGAGGGTCTGTTCGTTTAGAGACAGACCCGCGGCTTGCACGGCGTTGCGGAGTTGCACTCAAGCTTCGCTGCGCCCAAGTGGGATCGTTCCCACCGTTCCTAACCATGATTATCGGAGGATATTCACACCGCTACGTGGGGTTGATGTGATTGGAGATGGCGACTATTTCGTGCCCCGAACGTGCCGTGATGAGATCCTGATCGTACTTGGCACTTTGGCTTTTGCCTCGGGTGCCAGCCCCACGGTCCGAGTCATCCACAATACAGCGAAATCGTTTGGCTCGCCAGCACGGTTTCACTCGAAGCGACTCGATACTTGATAGTCATGAGGCTGGCCTACGACTCGGCTTCTAACCGGATGCATCCATTTCTGAGACTGTGTTCGGCACGTATCCGGTCAGTTTGCGCAGTGCGGGTCTCGGATGCCTGGGTTGGATGTTTGGATGTTGGATGTCTCGGATGTCGGGTGCCTGGGCCGGCCGAGACTCACTGGGCGCGTGCCTGTTAGAACTTAATCGCTCTGAATCGGCCTCTCTCTGAATCTCTGAATCGGCTCTGAATCATACGGCCGATCGTAATCTGACGCCTGGTATCTAATATGATCTGACAAGTGTATAGAAGGCAATCCTCCGGGGCCGGGAGGGACCACACGGACTGCTGGTCCACCACTGTTGTACGACACGTCTTGCAAAGCTGGTCTCACTGTCTTGAGCACGTCGGCCTGAGCTGGTGGGATTCGAGACGGCCGTTTCAGCTGCATACCTACGTGTCAGAACTGTCTCCAGGACGAATGGCCGGCTGCTCGAAGCCTTCGTTATGTCTTGCATGCCTGGAGTTTAGTTTATCGTCATTCTACTAATAAGTAAATGGAATATACTCTACTGCGAACAACTGGTTTGGGCCGGACAGATGTGGATACGACTTTTAGTCACAACTATACCACTGTCACTGCGACCACTGACTTGTCAGCAATCATTGCGCTGTCCACCCGGGTATGCCGGCGTCTAGGGTTCGTTCGCCTCACCCTGCCGACAGAATATTTATGACGTCAGTTTTGCTGCCGGCAGCACGGTATCCCCGAGACATGTCAGATCGCAATTAAGAGCCCGCCCGGTTTGGCAATCGTAATTCACTGGCACATTGTTTGAGCTGACACTTGGAGATGATTATCGCTGTATTTATTCTCTCAGTGAAATGTGTCCAGCTCTCACGCTATATGGCGGCCGGCCGATTCGGACCAGCGATGAACGGTGCTGGAAGAAGTCCAGAAGCTGTGCTGTCTGATTGTATTGTAGTCGGCTTTACACCGTGCGTGGTGTAAATCAATGTGCTGGTTTTCTTTTATATTACTAGCTGCATTTTTATTTTACTTATATTCGAGACAAAGTGGCGTACCTGTCAACCTTTCTGGGAGCCTTTCATCATCCTGGTGCATATACGACAACGAAAAAGGTTTATTTATTGAGGCAAAACAGGTTAAAAATGCTGACAACATTTAACGGGCCAATGACAGCATACGTCCTAAATTATAGATGCAGACTGGATATCGAATGTGATAAGCTCCGTGCGCTGATTTAACGGTCTATGCCGGTAACTGGGTGACGTTAAAACTGAACTATTTTTCACTTTCCAAACGTAGGCACGACCGTTCGATCCGTTCGTTCTGGCGGTCACGACGTCTTTGAGTCTCTGCCTAGCACCCGACGTTGAAGCCGTAACAATATCGGCCATCGATCGATCGTGACTTGAGCTAGTCCTTGTCGGAAACGTCCCCAATTCGCCAAGGCTCTCAATGCACCATAATCCAATTTCGGTGGCTAATTCTTTCAGACCCGTTCCCAATATGACAAGGCTTTCAATAAACTGCAATCTGATTTCGGCCGAAGATGGCCCCTACCTGCGCATCGCTCGAGCCTCAAGGTGACCGTGAAGGATCCTTTCGGGCGGTGAGGTCACCTCTAGAGAGAAGCTGCCAGCCAGCCGGTCTGCCCCCCGCCGGCTGGCTGTCGGCGGCCTGGCACATGACGTCACTAACCGAGAGAGCTTCGGATGACGTCACCGGGGCAGAACGAACCATCGTCTTCTCTGCTCTGCGGCTGTGATAATTTCCATTCCCGATACTAATCGGTGAGTCCTGACTGTGGCGTCGTTTCCGGCCTTCACCTGTCCGGTGCCGGCCCACGCCGCTCCTCAGCTCAATGCAAAAATCGATGAGAAGTTACCAAGCCGGCCCCCCTCCGTGTTGACTTTGGCACAATACGGCCGGCAATAAGCTGCAGGCCTTTGGCAGCTCGCTGTGTGTTGGAAGGGTTATTCCTGGAGCCAGTGTGTTCGACGCCAGAGCTGCCTCAGCGCGTCCGTGTGAAGGCACGACTCTCCTCTGCGACACACTCAGCGCCAAACACCCAACTTGTTGGAACATCCCTGCTCGGAGTATATATACACTGTACGACGGTACGGTCTGCTATAAGGGACCTGATAATGACATACGCCCCGGGGGTTCGGCAGCTAATGAGCTGTGAAGTTCCGTTGCGCGACGCGCGTCCGGCGCCCCTCCGGACCGGACAGGGCGGCGCTTCCGTCCACTGCGGACTGCAGCCAACCGTGGAGCGTCGCTTTGTCTGTAACCAGCCATGGTGATATGATAGAGCATAGGGCAGGAACGGGACGGCGTTGAGGGAAGGATGTTTGGGTGCATCGTGCCGTCGCCACTGCTGAAAAAGAGTTTCCCCTAAGTGCCTGCACTTGAAAGTGATTGTGATGTCAAGCTACATGCTGCATAAGAGTGCGTTTCAGAATTGGGAGACAAGAACAATGGCTTCATAGTTCTCTTGACGTTTGCATTTAAAACTGAACTAATTTATTTGTCAGGGGTACATGTAGGAGAACGAACCGTGTGGTCATCTTGTGAGCTTTCGCTCTCTCCGAGGGTGACAGGACCAGTCTTTTAGAGGACGTGTCCAGCCGAGTCCATAAATACCTTCAGACCGTGGGACCCTTGAGGATAACTCTTCCTGACCGCCGGCCGCCGACCCTGCCGCTCCCTGTCATCAGCGTCAGGGTCGTTTATCCTCCGAAACTGACACACAGGGCCACAGGGACACACAGGGAGGACAGACCGAACCGCCCTCGCGGTCACGTCGATCTTCTGATCGAAGCGACACCCCATCCCCTCTGTCGTCTCCGATCAACACCCCCCTCCCTTCTTCGTCTGCGATCGAAGCGACACCCTCCTTCTTCTCAGATCGTCAACCTCACCATACTCCCCTCTGCTCCTCATTTCTCCGCTTCAGCCCGCTCCTCTCCTCTCTGCTCCGCTCCACTCCTCTCTTCTGCGTCGGGTCCTGATCCGACCCGGTCGGGCTCGGCCCGGTTCGGCTCGGATTTCGGCCCGCCGTCGCGATCCGTCATCTGGACCGTTTTCCGACCGACTGGGTAACGACATTGGATCAGTGGGGTGCTGAACGGACGCCGAGGGCGAGGTGGGCGCGGTCCCCGGCCGACGGTCCCCGGTCCCCGGTCCCCGGCCGGCGGCGACTTCCTGGCTTTCAGGCGACATGGAAGGGGACGTAGGCCTGACGGAACACTAAAACTTCATTATGAGAAGAACAAATACGAATTGCACATGAGTAGTTTAATGAGAAGTCCATTTATTTTCGTAACAAGGTTATGGAAATTCTACGCATGGAAGGCACTAAAACTACCAGCAGACCACATTCTGCATGCCCACTGAACAGTTAACTACCCTGCCTTCAGTCCGCCGCATGAGGCTCGGGTTGCACCCCTGAACTTCGCCGAAGAAAAACGCCTGCAGTGATTTACGATTGCTGCTGCGTCACCCCCCCCCCCCTGCACGCCCTCGAGCAACAAAGACGTGCGTGACTGTTGTGCAGGCACGCACAAAGACGCGAGTGAGCGCGTGTCCTCTGTCGGGTGTCACCGTGTCCTCTGTCCAGTGTCGCCGGCTCCTCCGCGCCACGGACACTGTGTGTTTTGTCACGGACCAACTGTTAGCCTCCATTGTGCTACCGTTTTTGCCAGGCGAGTGCGGCAGTGACAGCCTTGTATCGGCATTTGCATGAGAATCGCACGCTGTGATTTGACGTCGGTTTTTTGCCGTGCGGGAGGACCGGCTGGCTTGTTTGTAAACGTTCCTTGTGCTCTGTGTTGTCTGGCCTGCCATCAACAAACACTGCCTAGGAGATCGTTGAAGGCCAATGTCGTTCCGTGCCATAAGCACATCGTCAATCCTACCACTTTGTATGTGCGATCGCAGTGTGTGTTGGGAGATGGAACACGCCCTGGCATTGGCCGCTGCGGGACCTCCCAGGCGGCGACGGGGGCGGCGACGGGGGCGGTTCGGTGGAGAGGTGGTGTGCACTGCATCACTCTATCCGGCGTGGTTGCGACGCGCGGCGCCCCTGCACCGGCACCGCCGCCACCCACAGCGCTGTTGTCGGCGTAGTGTGAAGTTAGTGGTCTCCAGACGTTTTCCCGCGTGTCCGAGTCCCTTGAGGCGCGCAGCCCGAGTCCCGTTGAGAGAGCCGGAGTCCCCTATATGGCGAGAAAAACGGGCTGCGGCGACAGTCTCAGGCAGTTTTTCAGGGCAGTGCGTGCCCGTGAAATCGTCCAATTAGACTGTGCGTGGTGGCGCGGTGGGTGTGAAGCCCGACTGGTTCGCGGCAGACGCCGGGCGTGTCGCTTGGTTGCTCGGCGTCGGAGCGAATGTAAAATGCATGTCTGCCTGCTGCCCGGTGCTAACCCAATTACGTGGCTTCGTTAACCCGCGTGGGGGGTAGATGGCGGCCCGTCGTGTGCGTGAGATTTACAGTGCATTTATCGGTGCTTATCGCCGATTCATTGCCTTGGGCATCACTCTTCCAACGTTTATCGCTTTGCTTTCTTTTCCTTTCTCCACATTGTTTCTCTTTCTCCTGGCTTTTCGCTCTCCCAATATCCCATACCTATCCTTGCGCTCTCATCTTGAATCTATGTTCTTTTATCTTGTCATGCTTTCCATCTTATATTGATTCTGTCTCCTTCGCTCATGCTTGTTTATTTGTTTACAACTCTGGCGACAACTATGGACGAAATCCAACCTTGGCCTGACATTTTTTACCCCAAAAATTGGCAGTGATAGCACCGAACTAATGGCGTGTCTAGACACCCACCTATGCCAGCCAGGTGCGTTCTGCCGGGGCGACGTTCCTCCAAAGCTCGCCGATCGGCAGTCAGAACAGCGCGCCAACACTAACCGTCCGTCAGTCGACGCACCACTGCGGTCAACAAACACCAATCGGACATAAAGCGCGCCTCTTAAGTGGCCATCATCGAAAGCTAGCGACGTCACTGGTGTTTGCGACAGCCGTGACGGCTTACAGCAGCCGAGACAGCAGCCGTCACGCGCCGTGTTTTTGGACCGGCCGAGCGGCGCTGTGCTGCATGACAATCAATGTATTACGCCGATTCACTGCAGGCGGTGTTTTGCAGAATACTTAAAGAAAACTTTAAGGCGCGCCCTTAAACCCCAATAAACAAATAGAATACTTGCAGTTTGCGCTCTTATGGAAGTCAGTCGAACTTTATTTGAAGTTTACGCTGTAAGTCTTCCTGTTTTTGAAGTTTGTACCCCAAGTGGCGAAGCACATGACAAAGCACGTAAAAAGTTCGCCTTACGTTATATTTTGTTTCCCGCCGACACTTCAAGAAAGGGCTCTGACCGGATGAACGTCTTCTTGGCGTGAAATATTAATATTGTACCTCAACTTCATCTTTTGAAAGCCTAATGGAAACCCTTTTAACATATATGTAAAGCAGTAATTATATCACGGTTAATGCCTGCTTAGTGCTTATATGGTCTTCTGCCTACAGCCTTCTTCACTGCCTACAGCCTTACAATCACACCTTTCTGGTCTGCCGCCTGCTCGACCCAGCCCAGCACCATCGGCCCCATGTCAGACCCAGCCCAGTACCATCGGCCTCGGCCCTCATGTCGGACCCAGCGGCCTGAACCATCAGACCCTTGTCGGACCCAGCGCGCGGTCTGAACCATCGGACTCATGTCGGTCCCAGCTCTGTACATACCATCGCGTCGGCCCATGTCGTCAGACAGACCGCCCCTCCCATCCAGCGGCGACCCTGCGGCGGCACCCTCCCTTTCACTGCCGGCCCGGACCGGATCGGTTCTCAGGGACCCAATCAATGGACCCATCTCTCTGCGGAGCCGTCCCCGATCCCGCCAGGTGATCCTGATGACCACCGGACGTTCGCGACACGTCACGTCTCGTCCGGCACCGCCGACAAAGCCCACGTCCGGCCACGTCTGTCTACGTCTGTTCACGTCCGGGGCGCAGGCCATGCCGCGGCCTCCGTGGTGTTTTTGCTAATTAGTCTCGAAGCACCGCGCGCGCCCGTCGACAAATGGCCGACCACTCCTCGGCGACACGGGCAATGTGTCTCACCCAGAGGCGGCGGACAGAGAAGTGGCTCCGTAACGCCCACCCGTGTCTGACCCGTGTCTGACCGACGTCTGACCCGTGTCTGACCAGCGTCCGAATGCGCCGTCCGCCTCCGAAGCGACTTGACTGACGGACGGCCCGGACCGGCGGGTGTCCTGCCGGCTCGACTCGCCGGCTGTCCGGCTCGAAAACAAGTCTCGCCGAGGATTACCCGCGCGCCTCGGCCGGCTCAGAACCGCCGCCGTCTGCCGCTGTCACACGGGTGCTGGCCTTGAGCGCGACCGGGTGCAGTCCATGGTCGGAGGCTGGCGGAGGGTGACGGACAAGAGGGCCTTGCAATGCGCGCCGGTATGGCCCCAAGTCTCCAGGGCGCGTTGAGCCCAAGTCTCCAGGGTCCAGCGCCAGCCTTGAGCGGTCCATTCGGACCCGTCTCCAGCGGTACGTCGTGGGATTTTTCGGCACGTTCCCGGGGCGTTCTCGGAGCGTTCCCAGACGCCGTGGTGCTTCTCACGGGCCCGGATGGGGTCGCGTGGCGGCGCGGTAGTTCTGTTCTGTTTGCGGCGACTGACAGCCCGCGTGTGGCGGCGCGGGCGGCGCGGGCAGCGCCGGTAGTGGCAGTCTCCCACCGGAAGTGATCTCACTGGCCGCGAGCAGCCAGTCATTCCGGTCATTACGTCGTCAGCGGAGTGGAGACAAACTGCCCCCTGCGCGCTACCCCCCCCCCCACCCTCTGCACCGTCCCCATACACCCACCCCGCGCGGCCACCCGCCGCGCACCCCTCGCCGCCGGTTATCATGGCGTTGAGTGGCGGTTGCCCCAGAATCCACCGCGCCGTCGCACCGCTGACTACAGTCAACCACCGCGCCGGCGTCTGGTGCCAACGAGGCGAGCGCGGCACGTCTGGCGCAGTGCGGCAGACGTAGCGCGCACGGCGCCGCGCGGCAGACCTGACGCTGCGCCCCGCCGCTCTGATCTCGGCCGGCGCCGTGACGCAGTGACGCGATGTGACGTGTGACGTGACGTCACGTGACGTCACGTGACGTCACGTGACGGGACGGTTACACGGGTTACGGTGGTGTTCTGATCCAGAGTTAGCAGTGTGCCATGACGGCCGGGCGCCGCCTCCGCAGCCATCGCTGGCGAGGACCGGCCATCCCACACTTCTCAGAATTAGATCCGCGGAAGACGCCGCTCCGCAGACGCCTCGCAGACGCCGGATGAGATCAAAGCGGCGCACTGGCGGCGGGTGGCGCACCGGCGCAGATTCCAGGCGATAATTAACATGGGCGCCCCACGCATAACGCAGTTGGCTGCAGCCGCAGCTATGCTTCCGCTAGCTATACCAATTACCAACGCCAATGTATATATTTCCGAGAATGATAACGTTACTCATCTGGTTCTCAATCAAGTGCTATCTCCGAACTAACAACCACGAAGCGTATGTAATTAAACTTATCTATCACCTGTGCCGATCATCGCCATGCCGGTCGTGAGATCCAGCTGTGGGTGCATTTATCATTCGGTGACCGGTCCTACAGCGTGCAGCATCTGGCGGTGAGCCAATGGCCTGTTCCTCGGTCTCAGACGTCCGAACCACTTTCGCTATCTCCTGTGGGCCAGGCGGCGGCTGCCGGGCAGGCGGGCTGGGTTTGGGCAGGGACTGGGAGCTCGTTCGGAACCTGCCTGCGGGTATCCGGTATACTGAGCAGTCGGCAGACGGGCTAGGCACCATCGTCCATGCATAATTCATTGCATGCTAATTGCGGCGGTGGTACAAGCCGACGCAGCACGCACTTGAGAGCGCTCGGCCGGGCGCGGTGGCGCTGAGACGGTGCGTTGAGAGGTCTTCGACGCGGCCACTGCCCGTCGTTTGGGTCTCCGCCCATAGAGACGCAGGAGACGCCGCCCTCTGCCCACACGCCGCCGGCCTGTTTACTGTACGGTTAATTTGCTGCTCGTTTCGCACGGCGCGAGCGCGGCGCCCGCCGCGTCCGCCGCGTCCGCCGCGTCCGCCGCGGCGCGCTGAGCCGTATCCGACGCGTCACGCGGCGCCGAGACCGTCGCGACTCGCGACGCTGCAGCGTTGGACCTGACGAACAAACATGTTCTCGTTGTTTGGAGTCACGCCCAGGCGCCGCGCCGCTCGGTAACCAGCCCGCAGCCGGCGCGAAGTCGACCGTCATCGCAGCCGCCATTGCCAGTGGAGGCTGACGGCCGTGGGCGCGGCGGCGGCGCGGCGGCGGCGCGGCGGCAGCGTGGGACGCGGGATGATCGTCTTGCTGCACTCACAGACCAGACGAGCGTCGCTGTATGCCCGGCCACCGACACTATTTACTCGCAGCGTCCCACTGTTATCGCAGCCATCATCATCAATATTATGATTAGATGCTATACGCGACAGCGGACTGCATTTGGTGCGCAGTGCGCCTGCCGCCTGCACATCGTCGGGGCTCGTCTGTGGGATGTTATCCAAGCCAAGGAGGCTCGTAAATAATACTAGACGCGTCTCCACAGCCGGTTACGCTAATGTAGATCGTCAAAATGTAATGCGAGCGGCGTCGCGAGATACACAATAGAGGTATACCAAGGTGCAAGTGTATATTATATAGATTCTCGAGATATAAAATTGCGCTCTATAAGGTGTTTGGATTCCTTTAACCGAGTCGCTCACTTGGTGTTACTGATGGTGTCCCGACATTGGGGTAATCGGCCTGCACCGTTACGCGGGTGTTAACTGCTCCCATGCTCACAGCTAGTAACTCACAACAAATTAGCTCGCAACCGCCTAGACTACCCCGGGTGATTGCTGGTGTTTAAGTGTGTGCTTGTGGGTCCGCAAGTTCCAAAACTGTGGTTTAGGTCATGTTATGATATAGTGCGCGGCTGTCTTAGTGTGGAACGCAAATGCTCGCGTGAATGTGACATAGTCTAGTTTTTTCGTCTGCGCTCACGGATTGCTGTAGGATGCCAGCGTGTAGAAGCGTGCCTACACTGAAAATCACAACGGAACATCAAGCTGACATCTTGAGGGACCGATACGTGATTCAAGACGGGAAATACATGTTTTGCGCAATGTAGCGGGGCTGACTGTCAGATGGTGTATATTTCGTTCGTAGAAGTGGCTGTTGTGCGATTCTTTGTATCTCAGTCATACAGCTCGCAGATGCTACAGAGGGTGAGGCGAGCATTCCTCAGCTCCTTTTGGGCAGTAAAGGAGAACCGCAAGATGTGAACTGCCAGAACACGTGGCCTGAGACATACCATCTGTTTTAGAAGATTCATTCGCTCGTTGCATCAGGCCGGTAGACAGCCTATCTTCAGCGGACATCGTGCTGCAAGGTCGCCGGGAACAGCCTATTCTCAGGGAGTGTGTTGTGGGCTTCCGAGGTGCGGGGAAACAGGCCGCTATGTGCTCTGCAGCGGAATACAGCGTGGCGCTCGGTAGGAACAGCACTCATCTTCAGAAACTATGTGGATGGCCAGTAACAGTATTTCTCAGAAGTGAAATTTCCTGCATTAATAACAACTAACCGCATTTCATATATCATTTACATAGTGCTCAATCAGACGGACCGTGAGATGAGGTCTGCGCCGCGGGATATGCGCGCAGGGGCGCTCTGGCACTGCCTCAACGGTGGGGTCAATTTCTAGGACTTTGGGCTCAAAATCCTCGGTCTCTGTCAGTCGGTGCTTGCTGCTTGCTGCATGCGCGCGTCCAGGGCCACTGCTAACGCGCTTTTCTACCGCGGTTTATAGAGGCTCTCTAAATCCGTACGCATCATAGCGGGGCCTCCGACTTGTTATACCCCGTTTACAACCGCTCTTCCTTTGGTGCTCAACATATGTGAGAGTGGCCAGCCCCTCCTAGGCGCACTGGATCGTTGATGTTTATAGTGGACTAGACAGGATGAACATGCGATGGTAGTGTAAGTGCATGACGTTCTCGTGAATTGATATTTGAGGCCAGGCCGAACATACGGGACAACCTGACCATCCATTTACTTATATGAATCACCTGCCACAACCGCCCAAATGGCCAGGAAATGAGCGAGGGCCGCGTACAAAAGTGATAGTCAGCAAGGCGCTGCCTGTTCTGGTGACCTCTCGGGATATCACCTATGTCACAGGTGAGAGGAATCAGAATTACAAGATATAACTATTTAATGCGCCACAGGGAAAGGTGCAGGTAGGTAAGTGTTCCGTTTTATCTAAGTTGAAACAGAAACAAGACAATGCCTTTGGTTGTGGTGGGCGGTCGCATCTGATCGAAGTTGAGGCACCGCACCGAAAAATTGAGAAATGAGACTCTGCTCTCCTCTCGCATTGCTGTTTCGCGATTTGGTGGCCTCATGCCCACTCGCAGGTTTACTAGTAATAGACAGGGACTTTTCCAGAAAAGTTTTTGACAGGGGCCTTGAGCCGGAACAGATAAAGTTGCTTGAACAAAAAAACACACATCCATCACAGACATCGATCCTCACAGGTCTAGATTTTCACTCCTATACACCAGTGGGATCTCGACCACTTCCGCCAAAGTTGGGAGGGTGGTGAGCTGGGCGCTCTGCAGCGGTTGAAGGTAGGTGGGGTGAGACGGGTGCGGAGGCCCCTCACCTGTCAAATATATGGATCCTTGACAGCCCTCGCTTGCCAAGACACTTAGCTCGAACTGGACAGCTCCCGACAACAATACTGACGATTGCATATTTCCGGTTTACGATGAGATTTAGACTTAAACGAACTCAGGTCGAATCTTCTATAGAAGCTCTTTGTCGATTCGGTTTCAGCTTCTCTCAATGTCGAAGTTTACAACGACTCTACATCTCACGTCTCAGCCTCAGAGAGGTGTTCGGAGAGGTCACGCCCAAACCGCCAGAATGGAAAACACATCAACCCGTTCACCACCTCGCTCAGGCCACCGGGTTGGTCTGCGCGGCTGCCGCTGCAGACAGGTTCAGGCCACCTCGGCGTCAGGTGTGGCGGTTATTTTACTCGCCAGTGGTGGTCGCCGGTCGCGGAGTGACTGATGAGTCGCCTCGAGCACGCTGAATCACTGCACGACGCGCCTTGAGGCTGGCGGTTCTCTCGCTCGTCACCCAAGCTCGTGGCTCGTGACAGGCTCCGTTGTCCGCTCTTAGGTGGAGTGCGCACCAATGCTTGCACACGCGTGACTCTCGGGGTCCAGCGGCGCTAAGGTTACAGGCGTCCCCACGAGAGGATGGGGGACCTCGTGCCTCTCGCATAGCCAGCTCAGCTCCACTCGGTCGGCTGGATCGAGTCGCTCCTTCCCTCGCGCGTCCGTCGTGCTACGAGCCGGACGGGAGGTCCGCCCTCTCGAACTCGTCCTGTCGTGACTTAGAGACCTCCGCGACACGCCGCTCGCCAACTGCTCGGAGAACAAGCATCGCTCCAGCGTGTTGGCGGTCATTCGCGTGTTTTGCGTGAATTCGTCCTCTCTCTGATGCGGGCCGCTTTCTAACCGTGCTTTCGCTCTCGGGATCAGAACAGAACCAGGCCTGCGTCGAGGAGTAGCCGGATAGATTGATCCCTCTTAAGATAGTTAGCCGTAATAAGATCATTTCAGATAGATAGTTGACTCTAGACTCTGTTTTCAACGGGATTCACCAGTCACTCCGACGTGTGCCCAAGGTTTGCCTGCTGCATTGGTTTGTTCGTTTTAGGTTCCGTGCTTCCGGATACTGTGAGGCGCATGAAGTGAGATACCGAGATAAGGTCTCTCGCGCGTCAGTGTGGCCAAAAGGGTCTAAGTAGTTTGTTATTTGCGGAACATTAGTCTCAGGACAGGGGGCGAGAGGGTGCAGGGTGCCGTTGTCGTGATTAGGTCCGGGAGCCACGTGCTAGTAGCTACACTAGTAACTACGGTGTCATTTGCTATCCGTCCCACGGCGTGTACACTGCTCAGTGACTACTCGCTGTTAGCTGGTGGGCACCACTTGGAGGTAACTCGGGACACATCCTATAGGCCCGCGAGCGCGAGAAGAATACTCTCCAGTACTTCGAACAGTGTGCAAACAGAATCTGCGATTCGGATTGTGCTTCCTTACATTTCGCCATTGCTAGAGCTACGTCCCATGTTAAAAAATTAAAACGCGGTATCTACCTCGCTAATCTCTCAGGCGATACCGAAATTCGTCACTTCGAAGTATCTAATCACGTGATGGCGATGCCTGTCAGAAGTTATTACGCACGATTGTCGCTAGGCGCGCTTGGGGGAGGTGGGGGACATTGGCAGTAAGGTCGCCGTCCGTATTCGCCCCCCGCTTTGGAGTCCGCCAGCGTCAATCGTGTCCACCGCGCCCAGCCGCCCCCGCCTCCGTTGTCACACCTTCCGCCCTTACTCTGTTGACGAGTCGTATTTCGGAGGACAGATCCAGATGATTCGGGGCAGGACAAACTTGCCTCTGGCCCGACATACTGGTGACACGCCAATTGTGTAGTCTCGGGTGCGCTCCGAGTGGCACAATGTACCTGTTCACCCGTATGTCTGGCTCAGCCACCGAACCGTGTTCGTGACTTGTTCCGGTGCCTCAGCGCTTGGCTCTCCGTCTCTCGTGCCGCATGGTCGATGTCTTGCGCATTTCACTACTCCCTATACGTGCAGGCTCGGCCGTGGCCTCCTTCTGATAACTCAATAGGTCGCGGCTCGCGCCCATCCGGCCCGCTGTGCGCGTGCGTGTGTGTTTTTAGCCTGTTTACGATGCGCAGCGGATGTTTTTCCCCATTCAGACGTCATTCACAGCCACTGCGAGTCATGCAATTTGCAACTGGCAGCGGCAGCGAATCATAGCGCAGTTTCAATCACGTCTGCTGCCTACTTTACCCTCCTCATCCGTCTAGCTCAGTCGAGATTGGCGTTTTTCGCTCGGGGCGTTTTTCGCACTCGGGTTTTGCGTGGCCATCCGCCCACTGGGTCACACAACTCAAAGCGGTGCGTGCACGCAGAGGCGCAGTGACGTCATACCCTTCTCCATCGCCGCCTCTGCTGGGCGGAGACGAAAAAACTCACAAAAACTCAGAACAGACAATAACTCAGAACAGACAATCGCCGGGGTCTGTTGTTGGCGAGGCGGCGGCGGTGGGGCATTGTCCCGTCTCCCCTGAGGGCGTGTTGTTTCCGCTGTCTCCGGTTCCCGGCGCCTCAGGGGATGGCCGGCATGGTGGCGGACGTAGTCACAGGATACGGGACGTAGCGGCGCCTGAGGATGGACGGACGAGCACGGCGAGTACGACCGAGCACGGTCGGGCGTGCTGGCGGCTGCATGCCTGACGGAGCACGCCGTGCGGCCGCACCAGGGGCGTGCAATAGCCTTGGGCGTGCAGGTCGTGCTCGCCGTGCAGGTCGTGCTTGCCGTGCTGGTCGTGGCCGTGCAGTCCGCGTCGTTCGGTCGGCACAGAGTCAGAGGTGCCCTCTGACACTCTGTGCACGGCCCGACACGCGCACTCTGCTCACCCATCATAAAGCAGTGGCAGACCGTAAAAGGACTCGTATGTCATATCACGTCATACCGTCAGACGCGTGGTACGGAGAAGCTGACCTTGTTCATTGATGCACGCTGGCTGGTTTATTTTAAGTAAGGTGATTCATGTGTACGCAACATTCGGTCAAGCGTTGGCCATGGTGGGCCATGAGCCAAGTAAAGCCAGTAAATTGTTATGCCAGTAAGTTACTTCACCCTGCAAACTAACATACTAAACAAGATACAGAGCTGACATTTACGAGTCCAAATTCATCCCATTGAATGTACTGGCCTAGTTTGAAATGACACTGGCAAACTGGTTGATATAAATTACGCATGTGCTACCAGTGCAAAAGTTATTAAAATCATGCTAAAAAATAATTGCATTAAATCATGCTTTTTGTATCAGCAAGCAAAGTCCACCCACGATGAACCACCCTGCGGTACGCGTCCGTGGCGTGTTCACTTTGCTCGCCCTGCTACCGTCAGCAACAGAGCTCTGTTAGCAGACGCCCCCCTTTCGAACAGTAGCAGCAGCAGCAGCAGCAGCAGCAGCAGCAGCAGCAGCCGTCGCAGGCCGTAACCTCAGCAGCACGCACAGCTCCCGCCGCACGCGTCCAGCGCTAACGATGGCTATTTGGCGCCGTCACTCCTGCGTTATGGGTGTACCTACATAACGCACACGAAGCGTGCGGTCACCTTGTGGGCCCCGAGGTGCGATGTCCGGTCACTGACCCTGAGTCATCTAGCCGTGGAAAAGAAGGGGAATTCAAGGTCACGCCGGCGCTGCGTTGTCGTCAATGCGACGACCAAAGGCGGGTCCAAGGAGAGGGAGCATTGGGGCTAAGGCCTTCCAAGACGGCTCACGATTGCACGATTTTTTTTTGTATGTATGTATTTATATTATATATGTATATATATATATATATATATATATAATATATATATACATATATATATATATATATAAATATAAATAACACATAAGTGAATTTTTATGAGGTAAGATGTTTTACATCAGCTCTTATTGAACAACCAAGCGAAATCCGGTCAATTTTGAACGTATGTCCGATATCTAGGCACGGAACACCCCGAAACCATTTCTGCCGTTCTGGATGCGCCAATGACGACCCGTGCGTGTATTGGCTCAATGACGTCATTGGCGGCAGGTGGTTAGCGGGTGTACGGACCCCCGAGTGCCGGCTTGTTGCGCTGGTTGGGGAAGATGGAGTGGGACGCTCTGTCAGTGCCGGGCGGGCCCGCTGCTTGACAAGACAGGCGTGAAACTGGCGCTGTTCCGCCGCGGCACAGGACCGCCGCGCCGGTGGAGGCGGAGCGGTGGTCGGACACACGCTGATGTGGAGAACGAGGCCGGCGCGGCGAACACTGCCGGCCTTCTTCAGCCGAGTTGATTGTGACGGAACGACAGCTGGAGTTGGTTCACGGCCCGTCGACGCGGCTTGAATAATGGAGCGGTTAATGTCAGACTCGGGATAAGATAAAGGAGGAGACTGAAGTGGGTGGCATTATTATTCAGAATAGTCTGCAGATTGTTGAAATTTGCAATAAAGCGTGTGCTGTATATCACATGGAGTACCAATATAACACGTATTATGACTCAACCGATATTAAAAATGTGTTAAACGGCATATTCCTTGAGCATGTGCGGTAGTATTTCGTGTAGACGCTGCACCCTTTCGTGTTGCCGTCAACGCGCATACGACAGAATGGCATGAATTTATCTAGTAATTTATATATACTTGTTAGATATAGCAGGCTGCAAATATAAAAAACTGGATCCTCGTTTCAGCGAAGGATATTTTAATGATGTACTTGATGCATAATAGTTTGCGTAATTTTTTCGCGCATGTTTTATTCAAGTTTTAACGACTGAAAACAGAACGACGCTGCCTTCTGGCCAAGGCATGTTTACGAAGAAAGCCGAAGTCTGTGCGGTGGGCTAGTTAACGACCATTTAAATCAACATACTAATGGTTTTTTGGTCCGTATGTTTACCATAGCGAGGTAACCGAGGACTAGGTTTCTAGAACCGCGATAATTAACAGTTGTGACATCGGAGAGCAGGATTCTCCTCAAAACAAAAAAATGACCTCCCACCTTCGTGGTTTCAATGGTTTTACAAGCGCAATGCTGCTTCCATCACTTAGACAGATTGAACGCAGTTTTATTTGTTCTGAGCCTATAAACGTCATCTGAAGAACAGCAAGCAATGCATGTTTTTGACACTTTCTGTTTGTGAACATTAGTAGGTATCAATACATTTACGTGGTATCGGAGTTAAAATAATTCAATGTATAATATGGAACATTTATAACAATAGTTTTTACTTACTCCTGGATTTGAGAACGACTCTCTCTTCTGGGTTTGTACGGGCCTCTGTACCGAAGCAGTTTGTATTCATTCAACCATGGGTGTTGTTTCTATGGGCCCGTTAGGACCAGGGCCCTACAAATAATTGTACATTTTAAGTTTAACATTAGTGGCATTGCATGGTAAGAATGACATTAAAATATATAAAGCTAGCATTGGGGCCCTATCAATCATTACAAAAATGAGGCTCTTGCATTCAACGTTATGTCATAGGTCTAGGAGCGACAATTTATTGCCTCAGTTATTCAAGCTTACGTTTTTATCCTGGACATAGACAAACCGAATACAATTTATAAAATAAGCATTGCCCCCCTATCATTTTCAGAAAGTGACGCCCCTGGACTACTATACCGTGCATCTGTCAGAACAGACTACAGCCTGTTATCAATTCGGTTCTGTATCGTTTTGTTCCGACCTGCATTGCATGCAGACAGACTGCGCTCAATCGACCAAGGCCGCAGTTCGTGCTGAGCAATGCAGAGAGAAGCAACCCTGACCTCATTTGGTACCTCGTACTGCAGCGCCGACAATTGGTCGGCATCATGCAATTACACGGCCTGCAGTGTGCAACATCACTGTGAACTGCGCAGAGCGTGACATACCCGCAGCGGGGGCACCCTCGGATCAGGGGCCGGGAGCAGGGACCGGCCGGGATCAGGGACCGGCCGGGAGCAGGGGCCGGGATCAGGGGCGTATGGGAAGGGGTGCACAAGCATGGGTGTACACTATACGAGCAGGGGTGAACGATCAGGATTGTAACTTTGTGTGCAATTTCAGCATCAAATATAACAAGTTTCACCTTTCCTAAGCAAAATTAAGTGAATGGATATAAATAACAATCATGCGATTGTAAATCGAATGAATGACATAGTGAGACTTCACCAAGAGAGCTTAACTGCAGGCGTTGCGGGTGTGCCTAATTAGTTAAATATCACAGTTCAGCTGTCTGAATGGGGTGCTGCTGCGCGGAGTTGGCCGGCGCGTGCCACGTGTATCAGCGGGCGGGAGTTGGGCTGCAGCCGGCCAGCCGCGGAGTCGGGCTGCAGCCGGCCAGCCGCGGAGTCGGGCCGGCCGCGGAGTTGGGCCAGCCGGCCAGCCGACACCACACATCATCACCTGCCGAACGATCTCTGACAGCAGCGCTAAATTTAGCCGCGCCCAGACGGGACAGGCATTCCTCCACCGATTAGCGCACTGCATACCTGGCTACGTGGGGACGGGAGGACGGAGGCGGGGGACACGGGGACGGAGACGGTGGGGGATCGGGACGTGGGATGGCCCACTGCCTAAGTCCCGAATTGCCCAGGACTGGATAGGGCCGCATGTCTAGAAGCTTTTCCTTTCAGACTTCACGGCTGGGCAGATTTGCGTCATGCGAGGAAGATGGCCAATGCGACCTCAGGTGACATCGTACATTGGTGTGTGACAAACGAATATATTCTCATTTAAATGCAGGAGCGCGAGCTTCTTTTCCGTTAGTGATCCATTGAATTTGACCATATCGAGGAACAACCAAATACAAACCTAAGTTATGCTTAGTAAAGGAGACGCTGGCCTTTCGTGTCTGCAGGCACGATATTGTGTAAGAAACATGTTTCTTGCACAATTATTGGATGCTTAGAATAAGTAAGCCCTTCAATAGCAGTATTTCCTTTTAACCACATCAGACCGAAAACCACAAACCAGTCTCCAATGTTCCACGAATGACGCTATGTCCCAGTCATGTCACCACATTCCTATGTTAATTTAAAATCGCCGAGCCTCATAGCGTCACATTTCTGAGGCGATTGCTTCATTACCGTTCCAGAGGACGCGCGGGGCAGCATGCCACCACCGCCGCACTGCTGGAGGCGTGGCGGCGGCTTCCTTTGATCCAAGTCAATTGTGTCCTTCAGTCGCGTGCCCAGCGGAGCATTGAGACAGCGCGCGCAGCTGTCTCCCTCCCGTCGGCCGTCTCTGGTACCGTCTCCCTCCCGTCTCCGGTACTGTCTCCTCCGACCACCGGACCGAATCACACTGATTGGACGGCCGGCAAAAACACCTGTTTGTGAGACTTTGTCTGTGATTACGGCTTTGGCCAAAGTCTGTCTCCTCGTCTGGAGTTGATGTATTGTCTGGCTAGGGGTTGACTGGATTGCTGGCAGGTTGGATGGCTGGTTAGCTGGTGGATGGTTGGATGGCAACTGACTGCCATCTTCTTGCGTGATTTGCTATGTCTTTCTTGCCAGCTGATACATTTTGCAGACTTTGTTTGCAGTGAAGCATCGATTAAAACGCAAATGATAAAAAACATCGTCCACGGTCCAGTTCTAGTTATGTTTATTTATCAATTAGAAAACTGTTGCCTATTAAGCACGTAGGTGGAATAGGCTAGTTACACGTGTCATACTGGCAATAATAAAAACGCATAACTGCTATCTAGGCACTACCTACTACCTTCCAGTCAGTTGACTGGTTCGAAAGCCCGTTCTTTCGCACGTCCTGCTGAAGTAATTAACAATGCAAATGCTATTCAAAATCGTGTCTGCACTTCGATTGGGCTAGGACGCTCTGACAGCTCAAATAAAACTATCGCTAAGCTTCGCCACCTCAGTGGCGCCATGCCAGTCCAGATACATTGGCGCCTTAAAATAGTTCAAGTTAAAAAACACGTAACAAGGCGCCACCAGTTTCGATGGCAACTTAATAATAGTACACCTCGTTTGAGGTCATTTTCCTGTGAGGGGACACGAAGCGAACAGGCGCCACAATAGCACAACAAAACTGGCCCCTTACATAACATACCTGCATGCGCACTCCCTCGTTGACTACCATTAAATGTACTCTTGTCCAGTCCTTTTCACTTTCAGAATTCGCATTCCATGCGCCAGCAGATCTTCTTGAAGCAAGTAAAAGAGCACCGGTCCGGGCACAGGACGTGTGGTTAATGTCACGCCATGTAACTTCTTGTAGAACTTGTTAACCCAAGAGTGGATCCAGGGCGGAAGGGGAGGGGGGAGTGAGTCATCCCCAGTCCCCTACAACATGGCTAAAATCTGCTGAAGTTGATATTTTCCTTTCTGGATAATTTAAAATCTTAACAACTTTTCTCACAAGCATGGCCATAAATCAGCTCTCAATGTCAAGGAAGTGATTTATTCTGTTCGACTTGACGCATTGCATTGCCCCGAAACCCGTCATTTCTTGTTCTATATCCGCCAGTGTACCAGTCCTAATGTATAGGCTTACTGATTGTACTATAGCGTCTGACACTGTCTGACACTGTCTGTTGCGCAGGATCTCTCGCCGAAGATGACTACTTCTACGACGAGGAGGCCGAGACCGAAGAAGTGGCCTCGCTGCACGTGCCCGTCTTCTCCAGCCGACCGCAGCAGTTTGACGTCATGGCCGGGGAGGACGTCACACTACCCTGCCTTATGGATAAACTTAGTGAGTTTCGAGCAGCTGAACCTATGTTAATTCAAAATCCCCCAGCCTCATAGCGTCACATTTCTGAGGCGATTGCTTCATTACCGTTGAACATTGACAACATATGAACGTTCCAAACTTTTTTCTCCATGCATATTCTGCATCTTTAGCTCAATTTAAATACAAATGTCAGTAGATGCATATCGCTGTCGATAAAGCACATGCAATTAGGCATAACTCATAGATGACTACTTCTTTAACTCTGACACACCAGTGTTCTGTAAAGTATTGTCAGTGCCTGACACTGCTCTCCCTCTCCTACATATGACTGTGATAACGAGCCGCCCTCCCTCTTCGTGGCAGCGAGCGTCATCATCTGGATTTCGTCTTCGGATACCGGCGACAAGGTCTACTACACCGGACCCATCAGCAACACGCAGGACCCGCGCTTCAAGCTGGAGACGACCGGCACCAAGGGCAATAGCCTCGTCATCAGCGACGTGCAGGCCGATGACAGTGGCACATACATCTGCGAGGTTCCCTCCTCTCCGCCAGTGTCGCTCCAACACACCATCAACGTCAAATGTGAGTCGAATGCGGCAAAGTATGCGTGTAGGGCGTGTGTACTGTTGCCAGAGCGGGACTTCTGCGAGTTTGAGCTGTCTAGTCATACTCACTATATAGGGTAACGCTTGTCGGTATACGTGGGGAGCAGTAGTGTGTATAAGTGGGGAGCAGTAGTGGGATTCATGTTTGAGTTTGAAAATGCACCATGCTCAAGGCCTTATCTAAGGAATTTTCACTAGGGAGGGGGAGGGATTTTCACTGGCGGATCTAGGCTTCGAGTTTGGGGCAACAATTTCGCTCCGTTTCGTCAGCAAAAAGTTGTTGCCCCGGGGAGATGGCGTCGGGTCCTCATCGCGAAAGATTCTTTGCTTGACGAGCTCGTTGGTCAAGCAACAGTTCAACTCGTTTTTCTTACCGTCGACTGCGGGCGCTTTTTGCATCCACTGGGGAAAGCGATTTCAGTGTACTGTGGGAACAAATCCCTCAGTTAACATATTTAAATAGGCCATGACCCTACTGATGCATCATTTCGTGTACTGCAAAGGTGGGCGCGATAACAAAAACCAATGTCACGATAAGCGATAAATTGATAACGATAACGTTATCGCCGATGATTGATAACTGCCGATAAATTTATTGCCAAATAACCGCTAGATCGATAAACCAATAAATATACATTCCGCTACTAGCGATAACGATATTTCTACTAGCGATAACGGTATTTAACGACATTGACATCATGCTGCCTGCCATCATGCTGATTCAGAGAATGTATGGGTTTTGGGTCCACCACCAAGGGTTTTCGAGTTTAGACCAAGTTAGAACTATTTGATTTGCCTTTTACATAAGGACAGATTAAGTAAATTTACATTCAATAATTTAATTAATGAATATAAACTTCAATATGAATCGTTATCCTGAAATCGTGAATAACAATAGTCATCGGGTCGAATACCCGTATAAACAATAATCTGCGGGGAAAAATTATCGGAATAACGATTAACAAAGGTCATTTAATCGCGATATCAAGTATCGCGATAAAATATCACGAAATGACGCCCACCTTTGCCGTTGTATGTATAGTCGGTAAAAGTTTATGTCTGGCTTTCAAGCCATGTAATAAATATCAAATTAATTAGTTATATAGTCATATAAATACCGCATGCTGCAGATGTAAGCATAATGGGAAATAAGCGTCTGCATCGATATAGCCAGGACATGCAAAGCAAAGCAGATACAAGCATAGCTAGCCCGCTTGCAATGCACCTTAGTCCGTACTAAGCAGTTTGCCCATCTCTTTCTCACTAGTTGACGATTCAAGCAGTCGTAAGTACCTACATTGCACATGAACGGCACTCGACACACAGCACATTGTACGTCTGTATACGACCCAAGCCGTATCGCTGATCGTGCAGCGTGCACCGCACTGCAGACTGCTGCAATTCACGTGCAGCAACCCATTCACTTAGCCCGCACACTGGCGCACTCTGTTCTCTCGCGCTGGGCCTGGAATGCCCCCGGTCACGTGAACGCAGCGTGAGCTTGTCAGCGAACAGGTCAGCGAACACGTTGGGACAGGCCGCGTCAGGCTGCTGAAACGGGGACACAAGAAGCGGCCAAAGCCAACACGGTCTGTCATTGCTGACATGAGAGGAACTCCCCGGACCAGGTCTGAGCAAACATGGCTCAGATGCTCAGATCCCATGGGGTCAGCTCTGGATCATCACAGAAGCGGTGGTAGATTTGTAAGATGACTTGATTAAATATACACGAGAGAGGACTTTTGGCCACATGTTTTTGTAAGAGGTTTATGTGCATTGTAAACGAGGGCAATGCGACGTTTGACTGCTCTCACGAATTGCGGTACTTTTTGCATGTTGTTAGATGAAGCAACTATTACTTGAAAACCGCGTACCATCAGTCATTATACTAAGGTCAACGTTGATCGCATGCCGGGGCCACCGCCCATATACGGAGCGCAGCCATGGCCGAGCCCGGCTTCCAGGGGGGGGCGGGGGGGAGGCCAGCGCCCCATGGATCCGCGCTTGCCTATAATATGCATGCTTCTAGAATGTAGGGCGTGTACGTTTTATTTTGTTGTTACGAAGGCTCATGGGGCGATTGTATTTATATATGCTCTTGCCAGTTGTGCTTGTGTGATTATGAGGCACGTACTGCGTAAATTAATATATAACTGCCAAATTGACTATGCAAATTAGCCCATGTCAGTAAACTCCATGCATAGCGGTGCTTAAGCCGTGATTTTCTGCTTCACTCACATAGTAATTGGAATCATTCGTGTTAAACGAAGGGCGGAACTAGCGTTTATCATCACATTAATTTACCTGTTTGAAATTCTTATGGCAGCCGCGTCTCCCGCATACCTACACATGATGGAAAGGAACCGACTTGACCATGGGTGTAACTTTGTATTGTATGTGGTTGGTGTGGGAAGCTCCACAATCTACATCAACTTGCAAGTTGTTGTGGAAATTCACACCAACTTATTGTAGGAGAGATGCATTTCTGGTAATCTAATGAACTTTTTTCGGGCCGTGTGTGCATTTATATTTTAGACTGTCCGTTTATATAAAACAATTCATTTTTTAACCATCTTAAAGACGAGTGGACGATATTCGGAAAAATAATATGTCATCAATGACAATTGACAATCCACACCAAGTTTGAAAACGTTTCTACACCCATGGAATTGACATGCGAAAACAAGTGGATATTGTTTACGTCTCGGTTACCATAATTATCTCCATGATGAACAGCGACGCGAGAAATACAAAGACGAATTTAACGTCCATTAATTTGGCACCACTGCTCGATAGAAAGAACGTGCCTAGTATGTCCCACAGCCCTGTCGATGCGTCTGTGTCGCCTGTGTCCGCACTCGATATTGATCGGCCCCTGAGGACCCTATTCGATATATTCCGTTCCCATGAGGTTTCCAACTCCCGAAATAACAAGCCACGCCCTCCATGGGACCAAGGTTCAGTATGCCTCGCGACGAATGATTATTATGCTCATCTGGATCTGGATGGTCTGTTCTGTTGAGCTCTAAAGTTTAGCCTATTGCAGACGAGTTTCCCACAGTTGTTTTCTATCTCTCCTGGAGAAAACTTGTATTTGGACCAGATTGAGTGCAAACAACGATGTCGACGTCCACGACAGTACGTAAACCACCTCACTCGACGGTGAAGTGCTAGACCCCCGATAACGGTGTGGTGGTGGTCAGTCAGAAATCCGCCGCCACCCTCAAGTGCGAGGCAGAGGGCAACCCGAAACCGACTGTCACCTGGACCAGGAAGGTGAGTTCAAAGAGCAACCCGAAACCGGCTGTCACCTGGACCAGGAAGGTGAGTTCAAAGAGCAACCCGAAACCGACCATCACCTGGACCAGGAAGGTATGTTCAAAGGGCAACCCGAAACCGACCGTCACCTGGACCAGGAATGTAGGTTCAAAGGGCAACCCGAAACCCTGAAACCGTCACTCATGAACCAGGAAGGTAGGTTCGACTGCACGCCAGTCAATGAGCAGTGCCAATGACTATAGGAGAATGAGCGCAGGAGTACGAGTTTTTCGTCAGAGAGTGTTGGAGAAGATGCTGGAAACCGACGCTCTGTGGCATTGGGTATTGGGTGGAAGTAGTGGTATCATTCGAAACTATACGCTCTTAGGACCCATATTAAGCCTTCGATATTTCGAGTTAAGGTGTAATGAAACCGCCACCAACACCCCTTATTTGAATCCATCGACATAGGTTTTGTATTGCACTCTCTGCCTCCGCCAGCGGCGCCATGGACAGACATAGTTACCATGGTGATGGAGCTCTTTCCTTCCGTCATACGTTTACTGACGGCTTTGATCTGAGAAACAGTGAGTGGTCGTTACCGGTGGGGTCCACCCACCCGCGTCTGCCTCCGGTTTGCTGTTGGCTTGCTTTCCTCCCGCTCCGGACGTCGCAGCTATAAACCGAGCCAGAATTACATCGGTTTGCTTATCGTTATCTCTATTAACGTTGGTGATCGCCCCGGGCTCAAAGGTTTCTGCTTTGGTGTTGACCGAATGGCGGAACGGATTCCTGTCGAGACATACTAACCAACTCTATACTGACATCATCACTTTGCACCACAGCTGACTTGCCGGCTGGCGAATGTATGTGTGGAAATGCGTGCAATGTATGTGCGTATATATGTATGCACATACCTAAGGAAACGAGGTTCTTGACAGGCCTGGCTGCACAGTGTAGAAGTCTGTTCTTACCGAGTGGTCAAAAGACTTTGAACCTGAGCTTGACCTCTCCTCCCAGGGCGACTTTGATTTCCTAAGCCTATCCTTAACCTCTCATCAGGACGACTTGCTACCGGACGGTAAGAAGATCTTGATCTTACCTCGACTTGTCCCACAGGGCGGCATGCTGCGGGGAATCAGACCGAAACCACTAGTCTATTCGATACACAACTAGGACAAGACATAGTTTACAGGCGCGGCATCGCTGCCGGGAAATTTTATCAAAGACAAGACCCCTGTTACCTCACAACAATGACACTGTTCGACAGGGGCGGCGCATGCCCTGCGGGGAATCAGACGACCCAGTGCCACAGATAACATTGAACCTCAGATTCACAGGGCGGCATGCTCGCGAGAGGAATCAAGACCGGCCCTGACCACCTTATTATGTGTTCACTTTCGTCACACTGGACTCTGTCTTTCACAGGAGCGTGCATTGTCTGCGGGGGAATATACAGACGACCCTGACCTTTCACGAATATGGATCCTAGAATAACGTTCAACAGGGCGGCAAATGCACTAAAGCAGGGGAAAAATCAGACGACCTCTGACCTACACTATGACCTGTTTCACAGGGCGGCATGCTGCGGGGAATCAGACGACCCTGACCTCACGTTGACCTCACGTTCACAGGGCGGCCTGCTGCGGGGAATCAGACGACCCTGACCTCACATTGACCTGTTCACAGGGCGTCATGCTGCGGGGGAATCAGACGACCCTGACCTCACACTGACCTGTTCACAGGGCGGCATGCTGCGGGGGAATCAGACGACCCTGACCTCACATTGACCTCACGTTCACAGGGCGGTTTGCTCCCGGACGGTAACAAGAAGATGGAGGGCACGGAGCTGACAATCTCCAGTGTGGACCGCACCCACATGGGTACCTACGCCTGCACTGTGGACAACGGAATCGGCGACGCCATCGTCAAGGACTTCCGCCTGGAGGTCAACTGTGAGTGACCCGGAACAGGCAAACAGACGGGTGGGCGTTAGTCTGGCGAAAATGTGTTCACAGTTCACACGCATCCATGATTAAGTGTGCATTGTGAGGGTGGTCTCGAGATTCAGCTGTCATTGCGTAATATCTCCTGTTTCCGTCTGGTGGTTACAAGCTGACAAGAAAGTAACCTGTTCGGATTCACCCAGCATGCTGTTGGGAACGTTCGTCGTAATAGGATATCACGTGATCTGACCAAGGCTTCAGTGGCCGCAGGCCTGTAAACCTTCAGATGTCTCCTGTAAATCTCCAGATGTCTCCTGTAAATCTCCATACGCCACCTGTAAAGCTCTGCGGCGCCTCTGGTGTGTATCAGACGGACCCGGCCATCGTGGCTGGGGGTGGGTTCGGAGTTGTAAATTACTCCTGTCACAGAACCTGCCCAAGAAACACCCACCCATGAGAGTGAAAGGCGTCTAAACGCCGGCTACGGCACTCGTGGGTTGGAGGGCCGCAAAAACAATCGATCGCCCAATGTGTGGTCCCGACTGTTGAGCGTCCATTGACATTCAGGTATTTCAAGGATGCCGGTCTAGGACTGCCACCGAAGCCATACGGGGACAGCAAGGCGACCCTCCACGGCAACTGAAGCCGACAGTTCGGTGTGACGCCGCCAGCAGCGACCACTCAAACAAGCCTTCTGTCGCGCCTGCCTGCGCTAAAATATCTGCTCTTTGGGACTTATGAATTTCAAATTAAAGCAAAAACAAGCGGCCGTAGTAGGCGGTCTGTTTTTCCCTGTTTGTCCTGTCAAAGCTGATGGCAGTTTGGCAAAAACAACAGGCGATCCGCGGCCAGAAATGAGGGCAGGGTGGTGAGAATTCGGCGCAGTGGGATCGAAACCTGTCAAGTGTCAAGAGTTTTTCTAATTTATCACGAAATGATATTTGTGGACTGAAATAGGAGTCAATGTGGGAGTTCAGGCGAACGAAAAATGCCTGAGCTGACGAAGAATAAACTGACTGCTCACTAGATGTTTCAAGCTTCATCACAGCAGCTGATCTACTTAACCCCATAAAGCAACAATCCTTTGGTTGAATACATATTTTATTGTCAGTGAAAACATTTTTATGCGTATGCTTTTGGTTGATCTCTCGCTTTTTTTACACGCCTTGTTTGCCGGGAACAGCCTGTTCCACATTCGAATGTCTTTTGACGGACATAGCTTAGTTTTTATTTTATTTTGCCGTAGGTATGTAAGCGATATAGACATGAGCTATATATTTGACTATCGTCTTATCACCCAGCCTGTAAACATAGTTTGTCATGGGCTCACCAACCCCAAGCCCAGCCCAGCCCAGCCAAGGCCCATGCCATGAACACCAGGCCCAGGGTCAGACCAGGCTCAGTCAAATTAATAATATTGAGGCCCATGCTCGGTCCGGCCCATTCAGATAAAGCATAGGTATAGTTATTTTCACAAAATTTAGAATCATTATCCTAGCGTATTTACTTGTATGTTATAAATGATAAATAATTAAATAATATCACTCACCTGTGTGTTGCTGTGGAAGTTAACTGCTGGTTAAAATATTGTTAAGCTCTGACCTGGCTTGCATGGCGCGCGCATTACTTCAACATTTTCAGCCCAGGCCCGTCCAGAGCAGTGATCTCCTTAAAGTTGAGGCCCAGCCAAGGCCCAACCCATGGCCAGGGGCGCAGCCAGACCTTCGGCAAGGGGGGGGGGGCACGGCATCCTCAGGGGCCCCCTCGGCAAAGGCTCCCTTCCCCCCGAAAAAGTGGCGCAACAATATCCCCGGATTTAGGCCACTATATTTTGCAGGGCCCCTAAAAAGTCGCAAAAGGGACGTCGCCGATAATTTTGCAGTGTAAAAGTCGGCTCAATGGGGGGGGACGTGCCCCCATCTACCCCTCCCTGGCTGCGCCCCTGCCCATGGCCCATGGGCCAGCCCAGCCCATGACGAACTCGCTGTGAACAATGCCGGCGCCCATTCCACCACCCGCCCACACATTCTTCGCCAGGTAGCGTGTTACCGGGCATTCTGCTATGAAGTTGTGACAACAGGGTTCAGGGCACATGTCATCAGCGAGCGGTTCGTATGCCCTGTGCCAGCGCGGCGGTCGTGGCGCACCGATTCTGTCTGACCCGCGTCATGTTTGTCACAGTCGCTCCTGAGATTGAGGTGACGAAGAAGGTCCACACTGGTGCTGGACATGAGGCGCAGATGGTCTGCAACGTTCACGGACAGCCCATGCCTAAGGTAAGGGACTGATAAGGATGAATGCTCGATGTGGAAGTGGATGAATGGCACTTCAGGCTTTCGGGTAAGCTTTTTGGGCCTTGCCGCGACGCCCGAAAGCACCAAACAACCACCATCACTGTGTTTGGCTTTGGGCTCAAGGTAAACATATTCATGTAAATGCTCCACTATCTTTGTGTACCTACTACCTACCTATATTTAATAGATCCTCTTCTCTTCCATATAAATTATCGCTTAGTACTCAGCTCTGGAAGAGTGAATTTATCGTTACGTCAAACGAGCTCGTCAAGCGATTTGGTCGCCTCTGTCGCCGTGTTCTGGCGGTGAATGGCGACAGCTGACTGTCGTGTGCACTCATGACGACAGCTGATGTCCGTTGGCACGCTCAGACCTGATCATCAGCTTTACTCTGTCCGCGTTGGGCACAGTCCAGACCTGACAGCTGATCTGTCCCCGTGGCACGGTCAGAGCCGGCCATGCTGACTGTCCCGTGGCGACCGTCAAGTGCCGACAAGCTGTATCTGTCCTGTGGCACGTCAAGGCCGGCAGCTGACTGTCGTCGGCACGTCAAGTGCCCGACACTGACCTGTCCGTGGCGACGGTACAGGGTCGCGCAGCTGACACTGCCGTGGCACGTCAGCCGACAGCTGACTGTGTCCGTGGCACGTCAGAGGCCTGGCACTGACTGTCCGTGGCACGTCAGGGAGGCCCGGCAGCTGACTGTCCAGTGGCACGCTCAGGCCAGGCAGCTGACTGTCCGTCGCACGTCAGGCCTGACAAGGCTGAGTGTCCGTAGGCACGTTCAAGGCCGGCAGCTGACTGTCCGTGGCACGGTCAGGGTCCGGCCAGCTGAGCTGAATCCGTGGCACTCGTCAGACGACAGCTAGTACTGTGCCCGTCGGCTAGTACAGAGCCGGCAGCTGACTGCTCCGTTGTGCACGTCCAGCGGCCGCGCAGCTGACTGTCCGTGGGGCACGTCCAGGCGACAAGCTGAACTGCGAGTCGCACGGACCCCTCCTCCCGTTCCCCCAACAGGTGTGGACCGGGCCGCATGCACTGTTGTCCTGGCAACGTTCATGCCGCAGCTGACTGCCGGGCACGTCAGACTCCGGCAGCTGGACTGTCCGTGGGACGTGTCAGGCCGGCAGTATGTACTGTCCTGTGCGCGCCAGTCAGGGCCGGCCAGCCTGACGGTCCGTGGGCACGTGCCAGGGCCCAGCTGACTGTCCGTGCACGTCCAAGGCCGCCAGCTAGACTGTCCGCTGCTACGTCGACCGACAGCTGACTGCCGTGGCTACGTCAGGCCAAGCTGACTGTCCCGTGGCACGGTCAGGCCGACAGCTGACTGGGCCGTGCCACGCAACGGCAGCTGAACTGTCCGTGCACGCGTCAGTCCGGCAGCTGACTGTCCGTGGCAGCGTCTAGGTCGCGTAGCTGACTGTCCGTGGGCACGTTCAGACCGACAGCTGACCGTGTCCTGTGGCACGTCGGGCCGGACAGCTGATCTGTCCGTGGTCTACGTCAGGGCCGACAGCGTGACTGGTCCGTGGCAACGTCAGACCGCAGCTGACTGTCCGTGGCACTCAGGCTGCGCTGACTGTCCGTTGGCACGTCAGGGCCGACAGTCTGACTGTCCGTGGCTTGACAGTCCAGGCCGGCCAGCTGACTGTCCGTGGCACGTCAGTTTGTCCATGGCGATCTGACGGTTCCGTGCACGTCAGCCGGCAGCTGGGACTTCCGTGGCAACGCGCAGAGTCCGACGAGCTGACTGCTTCCGGCAGTACGTCAGGGGCCGGCGAGCTTGACTTTCCCGTGGCAGCGTCTGCTGCCGGCTGATCAGAGCGTGACCTGAGAGGTTTTTACCGTTACACACGATTTTACAGCCCGACGAGGCAGGGCCAGACACTGGATCGGCCACACACCGTTAGGTCGGGCTTTCACGCTCTCTGGGACGGGACGGACACGGGAGACGGGATCGGGACGGGAGACGGGACTTAACGAACGGGACAACGGACGGGACACAGGGATGGATAACTGATGTTTGGCACGCACGGCGGCACGGCACGGCAACGACGGCACGCGACGGCAACGGCACGGCACGGCAGGCACGGCAGCCGCACGGCACGGGCACGTACGGCCTGGGTCGGGCGCTCACAGCTCACAGGCCTGGTGATAGTGCTCGGCTTTCCAGACCGACAGAGCCGGCAGAAAAACGTTGAAAAGAACCAGCCAGCGCCACCGCAATTTAACGCCGTCACCCGCTATCGGTGACGCTCCAGCGACTTTGCTATGACACCTCGATGACGCCGCCATAAGATTATGCGATTGGTGACATCCGGCTGCAGTAGGGACCACCCACGCTTGGGAGGAGCCTTACCAACCTTTCAAATGCAGCCCACACTTGCCACGACTCCTCTGCAAGCCTGCAATACCCACAATTTCTTTCTTGAGCCAGCGGCTTTGTGCTCAAGAAAGGCATTTAAAAGAACAGGGCCCACAGTTGATTTCTTGAGACCATCCATTGTGCTCAAGAAAGGCGTGTAAAAGTGGTCCGCTTGAGCCAGCATCTGACACTTAGCATTACGGGTGTATAAACCCATTGAGCTTGAGCCACCGGTTGACGGTGATGTGTTACCCCGCGGTCGTGAGATCCTGTCGACGCCCATGAAAACCGACGCGTGTCACCCATCAAATCCACCCGCAAAAACGACGCGGACATGGGCTGGGCGGGTGGGCGACGATGCGCCGTCCAGAGCCCGGCTTTTTGTGCCAGGGTAATCATTGGGTAATTGCCGGCCGCCGGAATAAGGGCGTGATGACGGGGCTGACAGAGGTGAGTGGCGAGTGGCGACGGCGGCGGTATAGCCGCTGCTGCTCCTGCCACCTCTGCTGTTGCTTCAGAACGCGCGTCAGGTCTGGGAACCGTACTGTCTCCTCCCGACCGCCGCCCAACCGCACTGTCACTGGTCACACCGCTATATATCGGCACATTGCATGCCGAAACGCACCGCCGGCCGATGATAGCATTGTTGCATAATCAATGCTGCTGTGTTGTGACGTGCTACTGACGACATGACACGCGGCCCCGTTGTGAGAGCACCATTGAACGCGCCCCGCCCACGGAACACTGAGTGGGCGCCGGTGGATGCAATGCAAGCGTGGCTTGGATGCTGTGAGCACGCGGGGATGGATGTGGGTCCGTGTGCGCGAGGCCCGCTTGTCTCGCGCGTGTACCGCGGCTGGGTACATGGCCGGGCGCATTGTCATGGAAATGGGGAGGAAGATAAGCGGCGATGTTTTTCTGGGAGCGGAGATGGTGGACTGCGCTGTGCCGCTGACCTCGGCTCGGCTCCCGCCGCGCGGGGCTGGGATAAGCTCTCAGTTCCGCCACCGGACGGGCCTCGTGCGAGCGAGCTTCAGACTTCAGAGGCTCCACTGCGGAGCGAGCCTACTGTTGTAGCCGGCCAAACTAGGCATAACATGCTTATGGTTCTATCAGCCGAACCTAAACGGTTAAGAACCAACTTTGCTTAACTTTAGCACCGTAATAACATCACCACGTCCTTGTTATATAGTCTGTCTAGAACCAGTCTAGAAGACTATAAGTTCTAGTCTTCTGGCGACCGTCCTCCCAGCCCACAGCTCCCGTTGCTACCACACTGATGTCTTCACTGATGCAGTTCAGCACTGCATGTCTCAGCTCAGCGCGTTAGTGCAGCCCCAGCTCGGCCTAACCCAGCCAATGCACAACACATTTGCAGCCCCAGCCCAGTCCAGCCCACCCTATTTACACACTCAGTCTGTCCCAGCCCGCAGCCCGCCCAGCCCAGCCCTCTTGATCGATGCCCACTGCGTACCGTCCAATAATTGATTCTGTGTGAGGAGGCGCTGTGTGGCGCTGTGTGGCCCGCCATTACCACCACCCCTGACGCGTCGACGGTGACGGAGCGACGTGACGTCATCCGTCGCCGGGAGCCTCCCAGCTTCACCACCTCCTTTTCCAGGCTGTGCGGCCATTGTGCGCCGTCTGAATGCCTCCGAGTGGTCTGCTACACAGCGGCGTTTGTGTTGCACCACGCGTACAACGCGTTTACAACACGCGACAAACGCGCGCCACGCCAGCCTCGCGTCTTTTGTGACCGAGGGCCAGCCCAGGGCCAGCTCCGAGGTTGTTTTGGTGCGCTGGTGACGAGGTGTCGACCCACCGAGTCGAGCCGCTGCAGCGAGCGGCGGGGGGGAGATGATGAGGCTAGCAGAGGCGCCGATTGTGGATGCGTGGCATCACAACATGCCCGAACAGAAACGCGATTGCGACATCAACTCGGCGGGCGCGGCAATCATTTCGTGATTTACTGCCGAGGCCTGTTGGCTTTCTTCTGGCTGGAGATGGTGTAAGTGGCACAGTGCCTGCAACGTGTTGGACGTGTGAGCCACGAGCCACACGTCACAAGACGCCGCGGGGGCAATACCCTTATATGGGCAGCCTTTTCAGCACCGATCCTATCAAGGCTACAGAAGAACGATCCTATCGCGTGACCAATCATCATCAGAAGTCTTAATTGTCCGGCATTTGTCTTCCTTAGCGGGGTAATCGCCGAACAAGCCGTATTGACCCCAATGGAGCGCCGTTTCGCCCATGCAGTTTGATTAATTCCGTAAGCGTAAATGAGCAGGCCAGCTATAAGTGCCCCTATTGTAAATGAGAACTGCCTTCGAGTAGGTGGTACCCTTCCACAAGCGGAACTTTATGAAATCGCTCGGGGGGCTCTAATGTTAATTTTATAGATTTGAACTCAGTTCTTTCCATGCAACGCCATAGGCCTAATGTTAAAATTTGAAATCACTGGGGGGCTCGGGCACTCCCCAGGAGATATAAAGTTCCACCCCTGTACCCTTCTTAGCTCCTTCAATCAATATATTACACGTGAGCGGTCGGCGCGACCCCGCAGCGTTGAGTGTTACCCGGCGGCCGCTGGTGGAGAAAGGAGTGGGACCGGGAGCGGGCTGTCTAACTCTACCGTCTGCCTAGCCTGCAGCCGCCCACAGACGTCAGGCAAGCCGGGCGACCGCGCACGTCCGTGGCCCAAAGGGCAGATCCAAGCAATGGGGGCCATCGTTTTTTGCTTCTCCAAAATGAATGAAATCCGCCAAAAATGACACATTCCTGATTGAAGAAAATCTTAGCAGTTTTTTGGGGAAGGTTGTTTTAAGTAGTTGTTAATGCACCTAAAAGGGAAACAAAATTATTTTTGTTTTTACCTAATGTCGTCTGTCATTTGGGAGTTAATCCTCCAACAAAACCTGTTTTGCTGCTCTGTTAATCCACCAGTGAGAATGGGCTTGGCGCAAGAGCTCCACCACGTTCCATTTTTTTAGGGGGGGGGGGTAAAGTCATTTTCAATTCGATTCTTTCCACACAACGCCTAAAGGTGTACTGTTAAAAGTCCCACCAAAATTAGGGGACACGTCCCCGTCCCCGTGGCGGAACACATGGCTTGTCGCCCGCAGCGAACGACGCTCGTCTGGCACCCACAGCACAGACATCAGGGAGGCCTGGCGCTCACAGCACATACATCAGGGAGCCGGGAGGCCTGGCGCTCACAGCACAGACATCAGGGAGGCCTGGCGCTCACAGCATGCATACATATTGCATATATCAGGGATGCCTGGCGCCCGCCTACACCGCCCACAGCTGCACACGAGCCTGGCACCGGGGCAGTGAGCCTGGCACCGGGGCAGTGCGCCTGGTGGATGACGGACGATTGCTGGCGGTCGGCGATGATAGCCGACCAGAGTGCAGAGTTTTTGTGAGGACAGGCGTGGAGGGTGCGTTCGAAAGGAGCGCTCAGAAAGGCTTGCTCGGTCGACGTTCCGGCCATTCGCAGCTTTCACATCAAACGACGTAACTTGTATTTATTCTATCTATAGGATCCGCGTGAGGAAAACTCTATCCTTTTCAATATTTCTGTAGGTACTCTTCTTGTTAGTTTCATTATCCTTTGTAGTTTGTATTTTTCGCTATGATAGTTTACGCTATTTAACAGTTTAACGTGCAAAATACCTTGGATTTACAAATAGGTACCAGGTTCAACGTTTTTTTGTTCGACAACAGCGTCAACTATTTCGAGAGGCATGCATGCCTCAGTCCTGTGGAGACTTCTCTGTCCTCATCACATGCCACCTACGACGGTCGTCATCTCGCGTTTCCGATTGCTTCTGGCGGCCCGTCTCTTGGCTGCGTTTGTCGCAGTATTTTTACCTGCCGCCAATTAGCTGGAATTCCGTCCTCGCCGCCGCTTTGCAGACCGCGGCAAAAACGGCGCGGCTCCTGCTGCGCCGCGCCGCGCTACGCCGCACCGCGTCGGCCCTTTTTCCGCCGCCACCGCCGCCGCCGCCGCCTTCCGGTGGGACCGACAGGCGGACGCGTAGCGCCTGCCGCCTTCTCGCTCGCACCGCCTGCCCAGACTCCTGGTTTGTGGGTGGGCTTTTGTTTCGTCTGCGCCCGACGGCGTCACTGTTTTTGTGCTAGCGTCGACGGTTTCATTGCCTGGGGCGGCGTGGCGTGGCGCGGGGCGGCGTGCTCGTTCGGGCCGCCGGCGCTGTCCGCGAATATTTATGGTGCAGTGCTGCCAACTGGCGAGGAGGAGGCGGAGCGGCGGCGCCGGGCCGGCGATCTGCCCGCTGATAAGACGAATGGACAGGTCGATAGAAACGGTGTCGGTATGCTGCTCCGCCGTGCCTGGGATAATCGGTACAGATGACTGTTAGGCAGCTTCGTGCTGTGTGTTGGGGGGGGGGGGGTGATTTGATTTTACCTTTCGTTGGGACAATGGATAGCCTTCGTTGGGTACACATTAATATTGCCTTTTAGCTGGTCGTTGGAGGCGGCCACTACTGACCACTCGCAGTTTGAGTTTCGATCTCTGTCCTTTCACCGATCGATTTGACCCCTCCAATGACCAGACGTAACTTGACGTGACCTGGCCTTCTCACGCTGACCTGACCTGCCCACCCTCAGGTGACCGGACGAGACCTGACCTGGCCAGTGGCCTTTCCACATCAACCTGACCTTACTTGACCTGCCCGCCCTCATCATGTCGGCCTTCAGTGTCCTTAGCTGACCTGACTTGACCTGCCCGCCCTCATGTGACCTGACGGCCTTCAGGTGACATTAGCTGACCTGACTTGACCTGGTGACCCTCAGGTGACCTGGGGCCGGGTTGGCGGCGCTGCTCCGGACAAGACGCACCACCGCCAGGAGCAGGATGGCGCCGCGTACAGTCTGACGATCGACGAGGTGCAGGACGACGACCTGGGCCGGTACACGTGCCGCGCCCACAGCGACCTCGGCACTGCCATCGCCGTCATCGAGCTCACAGGTCAGTCGGGGTCGACTGCGGTCAACTGCAGGGGTTAGGCGGGGTTAGACGGGGTTGGATGGGGTCATACGGTATCAGGTGGAGTCAGACGATATTTGACAAGGTTCGGCGAGGTTAGACAATATTAGACGATGTTAGACGCGGTCTGATTGGGTTAGAGGAGGTTAGACACAGTTATACGGGGCATTATAGGGTCAGATGGGGTCAGAGATGGTCAGATAGGGTCGGACGGGGTCGTATTAGTAAATTCGGGGCAAGCAGAGCCAATAATTCAGGCGGGATCAGAGGAAGAGGAATTCAAAACGGGGTCAACAACCAAAAACTGTACAGGTAAGAGATGACGTACTGTTAGATATGCCAGCCTCAAACGTTAAATCTCGGTGGCCTTACGAGACAACATGAGCTCTTGTGACGATGGCGATGTCAGCTCCATTGTGACCCACTCTCTTGTGTTACAGGTCAGCCAAAGGAGGTGATGATGACCTCGAACCCGCACGGCCAGGAGAAGGACACCTACACCCTGCGGTGGAGCGTCGAAAGCTATGCGCCCATCGAGGAGTACAAAGTCGTCTACAAGAACGCCCAGGTATGACGAGCTCAGCGTACTCCCGCCCCGGGGAGCAGCATAAAACGGCTGGTGCGTTAATGGGATAACTACAGGGTTTGGAGCGTATAGATGTGTGGGTTATAATTGGGGAAAGTGAAGTAAGGATGGCCCGCAGTCACTGGGTAGACAAGTGTTGTAAAGGGGATTAGAGCTGCCACTTTTGAGCCGCCCTCAGGGTGTTAAGTTATTAAGTCGGCAGGTCTTCGTGCCTTGTTGGCTTAGGTCATACCTTCGATTGGAGGTCTGTCACTAGCCCATTAGCCCGCAGTCTGTAGTGTGTAGTGTGTACTACAATGCTGGAACTGGTGGTAGGTGGTCTTTGCGGGCTCAGGTCACAGTTTATTATCATGCGGGGCTACGATCTTGATCGGGGTTTTCTGTCCAATCGGTAGGGCCGGCCATTTCCCCACCAACTTTGTGTTTGCCGAACCAACTTCATCAAATTTGACACATTTTAACGTTACAATATTTTTTTTCACTCGTAAACCCACCGATAGGATATTTTTCCAGCCAACTTGTTTGAAAAAGCTCCACCCGCGCTTACGATAAATTACAAAATTTAAAGTTGTGAACCAAGTCCGGTCTGTTTCTACTTCCTACTCAAATCAGTCTGATGGAGGAGGGCCAAAATCGGGTCACATACCATGACAGGTGCCGCCTGCAAGTTCACTGATGACCGGATGTGGAGCTAGTCACTGTCACTGTCACTGTCACCGTCACCGCCACCGTCACATTCACCGTCACTGCCTCATTCACTGTCACTGTCTCTATCTCTGACCGTCACCGTCACCGGCACCGCCACCGCCACCGTCACCACCGTCACATTCACCGTCACTGCCACATTCACTGTCACTGTCACTGTCACCGGCACCGGCACCGCCACCGTCACATTCACCGTTACTGCCTCATTCACTGTCACTGTCACTGTCTCTATCTCGGACCGTTACCGTCACCGTCACCGTCACCGTCACTGACCAAACTCCGATACAGACCGTCAGTCAGAATGCTGGCCGTGGCGTTCCTCGGATTGCACGTGTATAACATATACATCTACGTGTCGTTGTTCTCCTGCCTGGTGGTTCTCCTGCCACCCATTCTACTGTGTAACGATAATGGCACCGGGACTGCCTTCCAAAGCGTGTCCGGAGCCGCGTGGTATGCATGCTCCTGACTCCCCTACCGCCGTCCGACCTCGAGTCACGTCAGTTTATCCGATATTTTTTGGCGCATGAGGGGAGTTGGCACGTGCAGGAATGAGGGTAGGTGGAAATTCAAATCGCGTGCTGGTCCAAATCGACTGTTGACGCAGACCTCGCAGCATATACGAGGGAGCGAGGGAGGCTAACCGATTGGACTCTGCGCTGGTCATCATTTAGCGCCTTTGAATTTCGCGATTTCGCGTCTGTAAGTTTACGCGTAGTGCGCCCTGAGGCCGTTCTCACACAAAATCGAGCCACGGCTCGATTTTGTTTTTAATCATTAGGCTCTGATCTGCGAACTATTGTTCGATGTCTCGAAAATAAAACCAAGAAACTCAATAATACTAAGCATGCTGTCGTTTTCAACTAATTTTGTAGATAATAAGGACTTGCTAACAGTAGAAAATGACTCTGCATTTAAGAAAAAATCGAGCTGTGGCTCGATTTTTGTGTGTAATAAGAGCGGCCTTAGGTCGTCCTAAAAATGTCAAGAACTGAGCCCACGCATCTGATCGGGCATGTCGGTGCCTTTTTGCGCCGACAAGCCTTCCCTTGCTCCTGCGATGACATGCCTCCCGCTGACCCAAAACCGTCACTCGCATCACGCATGCGGCATCCACAAACACCCCACAAACAAACCCAGATGTCGGCACATATTTCGCGGGCGTCGACGCCGGATTAAATAACGCACGTGCGCCGTGTACCCCTGGCACGTGCAGGGCCCGCGCGGTAATTGGCCGTTGCTTGAGCGTGTCTAGCAGGATGGGTGCAATTTATAGCCCGGCGGCGATAGAGGTGTTGGCGTAATGAACAGGGGGAGCTGGCGTGGGGGAGGTAAACTACTGGGTACAACCCACCCAGTGCACCTACACCGAGCGACAGGCAAGGTAACTAACGCGCTCAGTGCACGGATGGCCAACTGGACCGCGCAGGATCGATGGGAAATGTCAACAGCCAACAAACGTGCACCAGAATTGTACTGTTTAATTCAGATCTCAGAAGAAGGGATTTAGAGGGATTAAACGTTTGACGGAATACGAACTACAAAAGGTGAAGATGAGATGTCAGATGACTCACCTTTACATGCAGGAGCGTAGCTTAGCTTCTCCAGAAAAGTTCGAGGAGCTGACCTGGAAGAAATAGCTTAAGATACCATCAAAATTCACAACATTGCAGATTTCTCCCCGGATTAGACCCACTTCCTCGTCAAAGTTGGGGGGTCAAAGTTCACTGAAGCCAAGTTGGGGGAGCTGAAGACCCCTAAACTGAATAGGAAACTACACCCCTGCTTGCATAGTTATTGGTTATCGCCTGTGGATTTTCATATGTCTAATATTTGTTTTGCGTATCAAGTTAGGATCCATGTTGCGCTTGTTTAATTGTCTATATAGGTACCTAAATACATAATCGTTTATCACGTATGGGTATTCTGTCGAAGTAATATTGCGATACATAATAGCTCAAATCGTGACTAATGCACACTTTTATCTTGTATCAGATTCAATACAATGGCTGCTTCGATCAGGAATCAAATTAAAGTGTTCGGTCCGTTCAAAACTGAAAAGCACGTACGCGTCGATCCGGATAGCGCTCAAAACCGGTCAGCGCGCAGATCGATGGAAAGATAACGCCAGGAAGCGTGGTAATCTCCAATGAACCAGGATTTGTACTATGTTCATGGGTAACCGCAACGCTGCACACGCGTGGCTGGATAGTTTTTCTTTTGTACCTCGCTTTCAAACACGGGTACCTACTACATTGTACCGACAACGTTCCGACAATTTCTTACTCAAACCGGCTTCCAAGTTGTCCACTTATCTTGTCAAATTCTGAAAAATCACCCGGTATCACACGAGATGACGTCGTACGACCTGCGTTACACCGGTGACGTCACATGGCACACCGAGTGACGTCACAGCGCTGCGTCTGTCGCTCATCCGTCTCCCTGTTCGGACAAACGTCCTGCTGGGGGCGGATAGAGCGGGATGGCGGTGTGCGGGCGGGGAAATTAAATTATGGACCGGTAATGATAGGCTGTGTGGACAGCGGACACGACGCACTGCCAGCACCGCCACCGCCGCCGCCGCCGCCGTTGCCGCCGCCGAGCGGTGGTGATGGCTGCGGCGGCGTGCCATCATTGGTGCTTCCGGCGCCTGTGGCCGGACGGTGGGTACGCCGCACCTGGGGAACCGGCCACGCCGGCGCGGCGGTGGGGGGGGGGGGCGTGGTAGCGCACGCTGGTTTCAATCGCTTTGTTCTCTGGCCAGTGGCCTGGTGTTGTCAGAGGTGGGTGGCATCATAGGGATGTGTGACGTCTCAGCGAGACTCAGGGGAGGGGCGGTAGGGGGCGGTAACCTAGCCAGAAATGACCGCTTTGTGTGAATCGATCTTTCTTGGGCTCGGGATTGTGAAAGAGATCGGGCGAAAACATTTCATTCAGCGTTCGAAAGGCCGGCCGACGAGCTGAGAAAATACCCGGATAGATCCAGTTTTTGAATGGATGAAAAGGACCATTGTCTTCTCTCCCTCTCCATCACCCGTGATATCGGGAATAACAAAGACTCAGACGGTGTCAGTTACCATGGCAACTGCCAACTAGCTTGGAAATGCCTTGTTCTTTTCTTTGAATGATCATTGATCAACTTGTGTCTCACTAAGTGGATGGTTGATCCGTCCACCCGTTAACCCAACTGTTTCTGAGATATTTTCCATAACACGACTTACTGGGGAGAGGGGCTTCTCCCTGGGGGAGAAACATTCTCCCTGCTCTTAGATAACTTCTTACTCTCATTATTTCATCGTTTTCAGATGAACAGCAGCAGCCCCCAGCAGCAGTGGGAGGAGATTACAGTTCCGGCGCCGCCGAAAGATGGCAGCACCGTTATGTACTCGCACATGCACGTGCTGCGTAACCTGGCGCGGGCCACGGCTTACGAAGCGGCCGTGACGGCGAAGAACAAATACGGCTGGAGCCAGGAGCCAGCCAAGCCCTTCAAGCTGTACACATATGGAGCAAGTGAGTTTCTCACCGGGGCAGCCAGTCTCGGAAGGACGGAGGACGGCATCGATAAGCAAGCTGCAAATGTTGCGGGGGTAGTCGGTTAGGTGGGCTCGGGCTAGCTTATATGACCTGACCGGTGGGAAGTGTTGGGGTGAACAAGGCTTAAGATGGGGTAGGCACCCAGTGGATTATGGAGCATCATAAGGCTGAGCAGAGAAGCAGATTCTGCTCAACATTTTTAGAAATAACTGATGCCACGCCTGAAAACATGGCCATCCACCTGGCAAGCTCATTCTCATTCCTCACCTACAATATCTCAGCAGCTTCTACCAAACATTATTCATTTATTCAATACTCTGCAATAAATGACAGATAGCTGGAAACTTGGAAACTACCCTGTCCCACGTAGTACCCATCACTGTGCGAGTAAGCCTGTTGTTGTTGTTGTTGTTGTTGTTGTTGTTGTTGTTGTAGCAGTTGTTGTTGTTGTAGTTGTTGTTGTTGTTGACGCGCTGGTTGACGGCGCCGTTTCAGGCGGGCGTGCAGCCGATCTGGTCGGAGGCGGTAAGGCGGAGAGACGGCACTGACCTTGGGACTGTATTGCATGACGGTTTGCTGTGGTTCTAACACTCCTCAGTCATTAGAGTAGTAGTGCGCAGATGTCCACTCACATCTGTCAACTGACGCCGTCCACAGACCTGTCAACGGTGGCGGGTGTCCATCCTGGAGGTTGGGTGGCCCACCACGTGTATTGCTGTGCAGTGTGGTTATTATGCGTCGTGGACAGATAGGTTGGCTTGCTGCCAAGCCGGACATGGGTTTTGATGCATGTCCCAGTTGGGGGTTTTGTGTGATGATCATGATCTTCTTTGCGTTACGTAATCCAGGAAGTCGCCAAACTGGTTTGATCTAGCCAGCCACCAGCGGCTGGTGTCTAAGCATTTCAAGCTCAGCTTAGTCGAATGGCGAGTGGTTTCAGGTGCTAGTCCATTGCTGATACAATGACGGAGCCTTGGATATAGCGGACTGACCAGCTTTGGATTCCAAATGCGTATGATTATGGCTATTTAAGTATGGAAGAGCGCCCCGACGGCAGAGGTTATATGTAGACCCGGAAACGTGGTTATTAACTGTTTAAAGCGAGGTAAATATACCAGTGCGGTTACAATCATCAAAAATATAACATTCCGTTCCCATTCGGGTAGTCTATATATAAGGGGATGTAGCGTTTTCGTCTTTCATCTCTTTACTAGACGAGTCACCATGAGGACTCAATCGACGAATGACCTATCAGCCATGATTATAGTGCATTCCATTTAAACGCAATGTCACAGGCCCTGGTGATGTCTCCTTAGCAGTATTTAGTAATAACCCCAGTGATGACATTCACCTATTTCTTCGACAGCCCAGCTTCACCGTAGTTGGTTTTGGTGTGGTTTTCCAGTAGTAGTTTGAACGGTTTTCACTGACATGCCTCGGGCGGATGCATGCTGGTCTGGCGTTACCCTGGTGATACTCGGAGCGATCCAGCTATACTGTCGATAAGATTTAGGATATGAACTTGGCGTCATGACCATATGTAACTGCTATGATCCGAATATCCTTTGAAGCTGGGGCAAAGACAAGGCTGGGGAAATGAAATATGAAGTATGCCAAGTCAGACGATATTGCGTAATGATTCACGGGTGATTGAACACTTCTTTGTAACGTCATTTTCAGGCATCAGGGAGATCTTACAGATGAATGGCTTCGTCAACTGAGCGGCATGCATTTTTTACACGTCCTGATTCCCCTAGTTTGTTGATCTTTTTCACTGACGTGCTGATGTTGGTCGTGTTTCAGAGGTGCTAGGGTCGACAAACCCGAACAGTGCCACCTCAGTGAGGAGTGGAGCAATGATGGCTGTGGCGGCCCTCGGCGCACTCCTCGCCGTCTTGTGAACGCCCTCCACCGCCCCCTAGGTGAGTAACCATCGTGTGAACGCCCCTCTGCCCCCTAGGTGAGTAACCATCGTGTGGACGCACCCCCGCCCCTAGGTGCGTAACCATCGTGTGAACGCACCCCGCCACCTAGGTGAGTTACCATCGTGTGGACGCACCCCGCCCCCTAGGTGAGTAGCCATCGTGTGAGCGCACCCCTAGGTGAGTTACCATCGTGTGGACCGTCACCTTTAAGTGAAATTGATCACCGTCCCTTTAGGTGAGCATCTTTAGCAAATGGCCACCATCAACCCTTAGGCACGTGTCTAATGTCTATACTCAGGTCCTAAAACAGTGAATTTGACCTTCGATAAAACCTATGTACCTGAGTTGGACTAGAGCGGAAAAAAAAATCTGAAGTAGTTTCGAAATTAATTTTTTGATAACGGTTCGATGTTATGGCTGTGGTACGGCCATGAGCTGAGGAGAAGCGGGGTGCCAAACACCCCCCGAGTCGGGCCCGATAGACACGCCGACCATCTGCGCACACCGGCCAGGCCGTCACCCTCAAGGGTAGCGCTAGCAGCCAGACCCGATGGATGTATACAAACCCCGGCCTTCTACCGAGGATTACTACGACCGAAGGGTGTTCCCGTAGGTATACATAGCACTTGCCTCAATACCAACTGTAGGTAGATCGGTCCCGGACCTCGTCAATCTCACCCTAACATATTGATTTTCTTCGAAAGCCATCCGAGCCTACACGGATACAATACTTCATCCTCCGCTTAAATCGACAAGCAAACGTCACCCCTTAAAATCAAGGTGGGAGCTAATCGCGCTCCATGTTTTGCCATGGGATTGTCGTGAGAATGAAAACAGACTTGACTTCGCTTGGCCTTAACAGTCGCAAAATAAACCCCACTAACATCATATTCCAGTCAATCGACTTTCAGCTTTGGCGGTTACTTGGTTTCTCCAATCGAAATCCATCGACTGCCGGCGCACAGCCAGGACCTGTGTTGGAACTGTTTATCATCTCCTGGGGAGTCCCGAGCACCCCACCCAATGATTCTCAAAAATTTAAATAATTAGGCTCTGATTGACGTCTGCAAGGTTTAAGAATCTGAGTCTTTCCAAACATGGATGAGTAAAAAAAATTAAAACCATTAGAGCACGCCCGCCGTGGAGCGATTTCATAAAGTTCCGTTCTTGTGCGAGCACAGGCCTGCCTCTCTAAACAACGATCCGTCCCATCACTCATGCACAGCGATTCTAAGCATTATGAATGTGCTTGATGCGTCATAAGAACCCGTGTGAACCACAAGGCGGGATGTCACTGCATGGGTTACAGGCTAACGTGATCTTTGTCTGTCCCGACGTCTTATATCATCCTCACAGCTCGCTTTCGTCTAGGTTACGTTTATCATCTAACGACTTATTGACGCCCTCCGGAGTGGTCTGCGGAGGAGCAGCCCGATGGCCGGACCGGCTTGTGCCTTACGGAGATAGCTCAGTCTGCCAGCGGGGTTGTTTTGAAATACGGCGAGGAGTCCAGAAAGCTCCCCAGTGTTACCTCCAAGCGACGACAGAACGGACGGCAGCCCGACAGCGATCACGTCACGTCAAGCGGTGTCAAATCGCAAGTGGGTGTGACGTCACTTACAAAGCTGGCAATTCCGAAGTAGTGTGACGCGCGACCATCTCCCAGTGTCTGTATACGGAAATCATCAAAGATCATCATCGCTGCCTAGTGTAACGTTAACACAAAACTGTCGGCGCCTCTCATAAGACCTCCCAGCTGGCTGAGAAGAGCCGAGCATGTTGGGATTCGTATTCCTGTCTCCCTCCGAGAGAGCGTCTCGGTCAATCCGGCTTCTATTCGCGACCAGTTAGCAACACCCAGGAAACAGAAATGAAAAGAATGACCCAGAAAAAGCCGATTTGGCCGCGGGGACATATATCCCCTCGAAGCAGACACAGATGAACGGGGACCGGGGCCCTCACACACCGAAAACCCCGGCGGGAACTGTACCGGCATAGCAGTTCCTTGAAAACACATCGAAACGACGAGACTAGTTAGCCGGAATCAAAATACGTGGAGGGCGTAGGAGAACGATAAAGTTAACTGAAGAACCGAGCGCGCCGCTTGATTCCGAGCAAATCGCCGCTAAGAGAGCGCTAGGTGTCGCCGCGTGCGGACGGCGCAGGACACAGGACAACGAGAGTGGTGACGCTCCGGGACCGTGAAGTGTTTGTGCGTGGAGGTGCGCGCGTGTGTGCAGTCGTGATTTGCTCGTGATACGCTGGTGCCCCGCTGCCGAACAGAGATAATGACGGCGAAAGAACGAATTGGCTTAGCATCCCAGGTCGCTGTTCCACAATTGTGGATTCGCTTCGCTTGGAGGGGGTGTTGTTGCCGGCGGCGTCCCACGTAAAGGCTAATAAGCTTCAAAGTAGGACCGAACAGGATGATGACGATGCGTTGCACTGACACGTTGTGGCTTAGGCGCTGTGCATCGGGACGTCTGCTTTACGGCGTGTAAGCACGGCGTGTGTGCACGGAGGTAGCACACGAGGCGTCTTAGGAGAAAAAAACAGGCTGCTAGACAAACACTGCCGAGGACATTTCAGGACGGTTGACCAAGACCGACTGTGTTGAAAGGTGCGCCTCGTGTCGGCTCGCTGTTGTAGACACATTACACAGCCTATTTATGCCGCAAAGTTCGTGGCCCCAGCTAAAAATGATAAGTAACGTCTATAGTTATGATTCCTTACTGTCCTTGCTATTAAGCAATTTACTGTTCTTGATTTTTTGAAAAAAATAAAGATTCCTGCGAATGTTTGGACTAACGTGTTATCTGGTGTTTGATTCTCAAGGACAAACACATAGTTACACCTGAGAAAAATCTCGCCTTCCCTTCAAAATCCGAAACACAAAAAAGGGAAAAGGGAAAACTTTTGAACTATATGGCGAGATGAGACTCTATACGTGCTGAACAAACATAATAAAGGCCATTTCGATTGCGAGACTTTTGAGAAATCCCACTCTTGATTAGTCAGAAGCCCATATTAGCAAATGACATGGTATTACGGATACTGCAGCCCCCAAATTGATATCATATTAAATAGGCAATATGTCAAATATATTAAGCAAGAAAAGTGAAAATTACGGAATGGGATGTAATACAGATCCTTATTGTATACCTGTATCTGATACCAAGTACTGATTGTACTACATAATCATCATATTTAGGTGCATTCCACAAGGAAAGTTGTAAATACTGGGGCCGCTGTTAACTCGTTCATCTGAAATTAATATTAAGACCGAATTGACCTTCAGCCATTGACTTCAGAAATCTGGTTATCGTCCCACACAAAATCACTATCTGACATTATGTGATAACTTTATACTGTTTGGCATCCGCTGATGCACCGCCTGGGTCATGATCTCCACTTCCGACAGAGGAATGAGTATCACTGAGTCTATTAGGGAAATGTTAAGGAAATACACGACAGAGGTTAACTTTATACAAGCAATTTCGTTTGTATGCCTCTGAACTGTGTACCAGGAATCTGATTGGCTGGTTGCAACTGTGTTTTATTTCGACAGGAAAAACGGTGGTCAGCGGTTTGCATAATATTGTAAGAAGTACAGTCGACAGACAGGGCACCTGCATTTCGAATCAAACGGGTCAGACATATAGAAAACCTCGATTCATAATTATTATGGTCGGTGTCTCCCTCGGGGAATAAGCAGTAAGCAGTCTTCTCCAATTTGTAAGGCATGGCCATTAGATTAGGTAAGACTGCCCGCTCCCACACCCTACCGCAAATTGTTAATAGATCAAATAGAACGTTCATTTGCACTCTTGGCAGTTGGATAGAATACTTAAATGCAAAGAACTCAAACTACTATATGTGCAGTACGATCCTCCCACACCTCACTTACTGTGTCCTGGTCTGGGGGAGGGGTGGGGGGCATTACTTACTCCACACAATATACATAGGCTTCATCCTTCACACGAAAAGCGAGCGACTACAACAGTCATTCTTGGGCTTGGGAACATTGACTGCTCAAAGCACCGCTTTACATGAAATAGGGTTCATTCCTATTGACCAGCTTATAAGGAAGAGATGTATGATCATATATAATCAAAGCACTTAAAGGAAATGTTTTCACCTTTCAACAGGGTTTGACCACCCTGAGACAGCAGTTTTGTAGGCAGTAGGTTAAAAAATACCCTTACCTTGTAGTATTTTGTACTGAAAAGGCTCATCGCCAGCCGCCAATATATTTTGCCCTTTTTGTCGAAGGAATGTGGGCCGATAAAACAAAGAATTGCCAGAATGTAGGACCTTCGGGAGGCCATACATAATCTTACGCGACTACTTTCGAATCTGATTGGCTGAGCCATTCGATTCTTTCGTTTGAAATTGCAGAATACGCATATAGTTTTGATAAAATGAATAATGTACGTCCTTCTGTCCTGAATCGGCGCGATGTATGGCAATTTTTGACAATATGAAAAGAAGCTGTAATTCACAATATAATCAAATCGTGTTGGACAAATACAATCCAAGGTGAACTATTTCCTTTAACGGCACCTCTGCAAATGCAACATATGTTACATTGGAGATTGTACAACTCAGATGTGCCTTGTGTCAGAAAGAGAGGCCTCTTGATCGTGCCATTTGCCAGAACCAAATATAAGCAACACATCTTCAAAAATATTGCGCCCAAGCTATTTAATTCTTTGAGTGCAAGGTGTGCTATCAGTAGCGACCTTAATGTTTCAATCTCAACATATAAAGCCAAATAATCAGAGTTAACTGCTAACAACTAGCTGGATTATAAATGCATTCATCATAACTGCAAGCAGCTGAAATGATTTCATCGTAAGTGACCGTCTGCTGAAATATAATATGTTGTGTTGCATTTTTTAGATGAAGACAATTTATTATTATTATTATCGACCTTCATGTGATCCGCATTTCGGTGTTCTCGGAAATCGCCCGCACGGGCTGAATGGACCCGAGGGCTGAGGTGCTTGCCATCGCCCAAAATGGGGTGAGTACTCCGGCTCGCATCCTGCGACCTTCTACTTCTATACTTGGTTTATAGGTTATCCGAACTTCCTCGTTTATCCGGGTCCTCCAATCCTCAAGATTAGATCTCGCTAGGTCACCAGGATTTGCTAACTTCCCAGCGCACGTTTAGGCGGTTAACTATCCCCCATGTCATAATAGCATTAGATGAAATAAAATATCTTGTTCCGAGACATAGATGGCAACGGGACTCAATTACCGTCCCTTGAACGCCCTCGTGAGGCGATCGATGGCGGTGGGGCCCGGCGGCCTCTCTCTCTCCATTCGATCATCAGCACCTGCGCCGCTAATACAGAGTATGTTGGCAACTGACCGACGAGTGCCAGCTGAGTGCGCCGCTGTGCTGACGACGCACACACAGGACCTGGTGCAGTGCGAGGCCTGGAGCTCCATGGGAGACTGGCTCGCCTCGTGCTGTTCCGGGACAACGACGACGACTAGGCGACGGGCGCCGTGCTCAGGCACCACGGCTCCACCGTGTGTGCGATATCTGGGACGCAGCCGGCCACCGTCTCGCCTCTGCCTCGGACGACGGCGCAGTGCGCGTCTGGGCCGAAACAGAGCCTCCCGACCGGTGGAGCTGCATGGCGCTCCTGTCACCCCCGCGCCGTGGGCGGAGCTTTTCAGAAAAAGTTGGTGTGGCAAAATGTCATATTGACTGAATGTTATGTATGGTAAAGGTGAAAAATTACCTTTTTAATGTCAGGAAACCGTTAAACCTGACATTTGTGCATGGTAAAGGAGAAAATGACAATTTCAATGAAAGGAAACATTCGAATCTGACAAAAGTTGGTGGGATCAAAACCAAAGTTGGTGGGGCAGTTGCCCCACCTCATCTGAATGTGTCAACCGAATGCTAAAAATTACCTCAGGTATCATTGCGCCTGAACATGCTTTTTGACATCACGACCAATCAGAGAGCAGAAATGTAAATTACGTAAATATACTTAATTATTTTGCAAACATATAGGAACAAAACAATCCGACAAACGCGTTTCGACATAAAGCCTTCGTCAGTATCGGTAAAATTCACACAGATTGCAAGATATGCCAAGGAACACATCGCAGTTTCATCGTCTTGATTTCTAAATAAAATAATCATGTTGACATACTTCTGTGACACATTTTCACATGATTTATTTTATTTAGAAATCAAAGACGATGAAAACTGCGATATGTTCCTTGCATATCTTGCAATCTGGTTCGTGAAGTTGACCGATACTGCACGAAGACTTTATGTCGAAACGCGTTTGTCGGATTGTTTTGTTCCTATATGTTTGAAACTTGTCTCATCTGCAATACATATAAACATAATTATTAAAAATCCTGTTAATTCAGAGGAATTTATATTATATTGACAATCTAGAAAACATTTTAAATTAATCTGCGTTCAATTGAAATAGCGTCCTAAACCTAAAAAATAAACCTAAATATAAGCAAATACATAACAACAGGGAGAGAGTAACCTGCAACTAATCCATTGTTCATATGCAAAATGAATATTATCATGGTGGGTTGTTTTTGTCGCCTTACCATGTGTGTATGTGTGACGCCCAACACAAATAATGATGACCATGATGATTGATCATTCCAATCTATAATAATTTCTTCATTATGGCAAACACAACCATCTCATATATAATAAGCATTAAGTAGAGGAAGGTGGCATGATTACGGGGCGTGCGCACTTGATACAATTTTAGCAGACGCTTTAAATCTTACAAATCAGTACACCGATGGAAAATTTATAATTCTGTAAATACCTTTTCATTTGACATTTAGAGGACAAACCGGGGCCAAAATTAAACCCAAATAGTATATTGTATAATGCATATTTTCAGTTAACCTGTTATTTTATCTGAATCTGAAGTCTAAAAATATCCATAATGTTGTATGCTTTGCAAACACTGCTTTTATACTGTAAAAAACAAAACAAAAAAAGGAACATTTACATCAAACAAAGTTAAAAAATATTATGTGTCCATCAAACCACGGCCAAATTTCCGAGATATACTCAAGTAACTGTAACAAACCACAGATAGCAAGTTACACAGTTGTGCTAAACTTTGAACATCATTTTCCCGCCGTGTCGGTACGTGAACAGCCGTGTCAGACAGTAAAGACTACTGCAGCTTGCGCAACATGACTGCACGGGCCGCCACTTGCTGTTACTTCTACTCAGCGCGCGGCTCTGTGTGGGGAGCGAAGACAAGTCGAACGAATTGTATCCAAATGCCTGTGAATGTGTTGCAGGCAATGGTATAGGCAAATCACCGAAAAACCCATGTGAAGAGGCGCGTACGAGAATATCCGCAAAACAAAGTGACCGATTTGTTGAGCGGCTGGGAGGAGTGACTAGGTACGCCCAAAACATCCAAAAACCGAACAGACTTCTCCAAAAGGCAAAACTTAAGACTCACAAGATGTGAAAAGCGACATGAGTTTCATGTTTAGGCAACCTATATAACATCACTCAGTTGCCAGCATAGTTTGAGTCTCGACTGAACGAATTTCGTAGTCTCTTTTAGAGTCGACAATGGAACGGGTTCAGAATCCGCAGTCGAGATCGAATCTGGGTCAGACTCATCAGAAGCCAGTGAGAGACTGCAGTGACCTCCCACACTACGCACCGAGTAGTGTCTACCAGGTGAAACTGCGCGACGACCGGGAGCCAGTGCGCGCCTACTGCGAACAGGACACGGACAAGGGCGCCTGGACCGTCATCCAGCGGCGAGCTGACATCAAGCCCAGACAGGACTTTTTCCTCGGCTGGGAGGCGTACAAGCAGGGCTTCGGGGAGCTGGACAAAGAGTTCTGGTGGGGACTCGAGCATCTCTTTCAACTAACTTCCCAGTCGGACCGAACATATGAGCTGCTAGTAGATATGGAGGACCTTGACGGCAAGAAGAAATACGCGCGGTATGCAAGCTTCAGCATCTTATCCGAGGCAAATTTGTACCGGCTGAAGCTAGGAAGGTACTCGGGCGACGCAGGAGACAGCTTAAAATACCATAATAATCAGCCATTTTCTACCAAGGATGCAGATCACGATTCGTTCTATCACAGCTGCGCCAAACGATACAAAGGCGGCTGGTGGTATAACAATTGTCACAATGCCAATTTAAACGGAATGTATCTTTCTGGTGCCCACAAAACCTACGGTGATGGTGTTAACTGGAATGACTGGAGGGGGTACTATTATTCCCTGAAAAACGTAGAAATGAAAATAAGACCGACGTAAGCCATCATGGATGACGTCTTGTCATATATTTTAACTGCCATGCACGGTGATCCGTTTTCGTCCGACTTTACAGAAAGCTTTTTATTCGACTAATACTTTGCTAAGAACTGCTTTATCATTGGTACCGAATGAGTCAAAATACACAACATTGTGATATTACATGTATTTTGTTTTAATCACTGCGTTTTTCATCAATTGCATATTTGCCGTTATTCATGCATGCCGAATTACTTGTGAAAAAAATGAGGATCACATCTGTCCACCAGTCTATCTGACAGGAGCCACATGTTACAAGGAAACATTTTGTTTTCAGTCTAAACATCACTTAATTAAATAATTCGGAAAAGATGTAAATAAACGCTCCAATTAGCAAGATTCTTATAGATAAGGTTGCGGATTGAGTCACGTGACCAAAATAAGCACACGAAGCAGGGGATCTTAACCAAAGAAGAACACTCTAGGTAGGCAGCACACCTATTGCACACTTCTTGTCTGTCACTAAAATTAAATAAATTGTGTGATAATTAAATTATTTTAGTCTATAAGATCAGTTGAAAAATTAAATATGTATGGTATTTGAATCAAATAAAGAAGACTAATCAATCAACATGTCATAAAACAAAATAATNTGATGTAACTTTAGGCTCCAGCGCGTTCCCCGTCCTTTGACCTGAAATTTGATCTAAAAGGTCATGACCTTAAAACATCAAAGTCGCGCTGACGCTTGATTCTGGCCCACAAAATCGTTTGAGACCACTTTTAAGCAAATCAGACGGTAACTTAATGCTCCGGCGCGTTCTTGGTTATTTGACCTGAAAGGTCATGACCTTGAAACGAGAAACCCGAAAGTCTTACTGATGCTAGACTTTGGCCCAAGGAATCGTTTGATGATCCGCCAAAACTTCATTTTTAAAGGGCCTCCCAAAGATTTGGAAACGGGGGTTTAAAAAAAACCCCATTTTTAGGCCCCTTTCGGACCCCGCAGTTAGGTCCCCCGAGGGTTCCCGCTTGTTTTTGGGACCCAAACTCGGACATTTGACCTAGAAGGTAAATGAACTTTGCAAAGACCTAAACGTCTCGCTCTAGGAACGGGCTGAGAATTGCTGACAGAAGATCTTGATATATTGATTGCACGCCCCCTTTTTAAGCAAATCAGACGGTGAACTTATGCGCTCCAGCGCGTTCCCCGGCCCTTTGACCGGAAATTGTACCTGGAAGGTCGTGACCTTGAAACCTGAAAGTCTCGCTTACGCTAGATTCTGGCCCAAGGAATCGTTTGAGATAATTTTAAAGCAAATCTGACCGAAACTTCAGGCTCCAGCGCGTTTCCCGTCCTTTGACCTGAAATTTGACCTTAAAGGGTCATGACCTTGAATCTTGAAAGTCTCGCTGATGCCATATTTTGGCCCAATAATCGTTTGAGACCATTTTTAAGCAAGTCTGACAGTAACTTGAGGCTCCAGCGCGTTCCCCGTCCTTAAACCTGCAAGGTCATGACCTTGAAACCTGAAAGTCTGACTGACGCTAGATTTTGGCCCAATACATTGTTTGAGACATTGTTTAAGCAAATCGGACGGTAGCTTTAGGCTCCAGCGCGTTCCCCGTCGCTTGCCCTGAAATTTGACCTGGAAGGTCATGACCTTGAATCTTGGAAGTCTGGCTGACGCTTGATTTTGTCTCAAGATATCATTTTAGATCATTTTTAAGCAAATTGGTAACTTAAGGCTCCAGCGCGTTCCCCGTTCTTTGACCTAAAATTTTACCTTGGAGGTCATGACCTTGAAACCTCAAAGTCTCGTTGACGCTAGATTCTGACCCAAAGAATCGTTTGAGACACTTAAGCAAATCGGATGGTAACTAAGGCTTCAGTGCGTTCCCCGTCCTTTGCCTTGAAACCTGAAGTCTGGCTGACGCTAGATTTTTGTCCCAAGTAATCGTTAGATGCTTTTTAAGCAAATCGGACGGTAACTTAAGGCTCCAGCGCGTTCCTCTTCATTTGACCTGAAATGTGACCTGGAAGGCCATGACCTTGAAACCTGAAAGTGTCGCTCACGCTATATTTTGGCCCAAATAATCGTTTAAGACCCTTTTCAAGCAAATCCGACTAATTTTAAGCTCCAGCGCTTTCCCCGTCTACTGACCTTAAATTTGGCCTGCAAGGTCATGACCTTGTAACCTGAAAGTCTGGCTGACGCTAGATTTTGGCCCAAGAAATCGTTTGATGACTTTTTAAGCAAATCGGACGGTAGTTTTAGGCTCCAGCGCGTTCCCCGTCCTTTGGCCAGAAATGTGACCTGGAAGGTCATGACCTTGAAACATGGAATTCTGGTTGACGCTAGATTTTGTCCCAAGGAATTGTTTTGAGATACCATTTTAAAGCAAATCAAACGATAACTTTAGGTTTCCAGCGCGTTCCCCTGTAATTTGGACCTAAAAGGTCATGACCTTGAAACTTGAAGGTCATTATCTTGAAACCTGAAAGTCTCGCTGACGCATTAGATTTCTGGCCCAAGGAATCGTTTGAGACAATTTTTCAGCAAATTCGGATGGTAACTTAAAGGTCTCCTAATCGCGTTCCCCGTCATTTGACCTGAAATTTGACCTAAAAGGTCATGACCTTGAAACCTCGAAAGTCTGGTTGACGCATAGATTCTAGCCCAATAAATCGTATTAGTACCATTTCTAAAGCAAATCGGACTGTAGGTAACTTTGACAGGCTCCAGCGCGTTTCCACATCATTTGACCTGAAATTTGACCTAGAAGGTCATGACCTTGAAACATGAAACTCTCACAGACGCTTAGATTTTGGCACGAAGGCATCCGTTGAGACAATTTTAGAGCAAATCGATACGGTAACTTTATTCTCCCAGTGCGTTCCCCTGTCCTTTGACCAGAAATTTGACCTGGAAGGTCATGACATTGAAACCTGGAATTCTGGCTGACGCTAGATTTTGTCCCAGGGAATCGTTTTGAGATTTTAAAGCAAAGCGAACGGTAACTTTACGCTCCAGCGCGTTCCCGGTTCTTTGACCTTGAAGGTCAATCACTATCGCAAAATTAACTTCATTTTTTTAATCAGCATGGTCCGGTTGACTTAATGACTTATACACTAAGTTTGGGGAAAATCAAAAGTTGACGCTGGAGTTGTGTGATGACGATGACGCTAACTTCACGGATATGCGCTTCGCTATCGCCGTAGCACATTCACCTAGTATTTGCTCTATCCATGATGAAAAATATTTTGAATCCAAACTATTGGTTTGAATCAACGTTTCATTTTTACGTTTTGTCGCCAAGGGCGGATCCAGCCGGGCGGGCCTTTTTTTTTGGTGGGGGGGGGGCCAAACGTTTTTAGCGGACCTTACCTACCCCCAATTCGAATTTCTTCCGGATTTGGTCCACTTTATTTTGCAACCCACACCGATTTCTTATATATATATATATATTATATATAATATATATATATATAAATATATATATATCTATAATTAATATATATATATAAGAACAAAAACAATCCGACAAACGCGTCGGACATAAAGTCTTCGTCAGTATCGGTCAAATTCACACAGATTGCAAGTATGCAAGAACACATAGCAGGTTCATCGTCTCGATTTCTAAATAAAATAATCATGTGACATTTAAGGTACGCCTTGTACAAATCGTCTTGAAAAAATAAAATACATACGTGCATTAAAAATATTGTATGACTCCTAAACCAACTGCTTCCTATTTAATCCGAATTGCTGCCGCTGATTTGCCCATTTCATAGACCCAACCCTAATATTAATAGTTTCGTACATGGCAAATTATGCTGCTTCGTGGCTTTTCTATTCTCTATTTTTGCAGGAGGCCAAAATCCCGGCTCCACCCCAGTTTGGTAAATTCTGGTTTTCTCTGCATGGACTACAAATTGCGCTGTGGTCCATGTTGTTTCGAATGTCCCTTTTATGTTCCTTAAAATCTTGTTTCAATACCCCTCTCCAGTTTCACCTACATATGCTTTATTACAAGACCCGCATGGTACTTTATACACTACACTTCTTGGTCTGAGTTCTTATTCTTGCTTCTTTTTGTCAACATATCGCCCACCTTTTTCCCAGACGTAAATGCTACTTATAAAGGCCCGTTGTTTTCGAGCGGCTAACAATTCGTTTCGCCGGTTTCGAAATCGGTATCGTTAAGTATCGGTTTCGTCTTTTTTCTTTTCCTCCCTATCGTAGACTTTTTTGAATGTCTAAAGCTTTGTGTTTTAGATTGAGCAGAAATCCCTTCGGATATTTCAGCTTTATAAAGACGAAAAATTATACTGCTCAAATTCTCGGCATCGAGATACTCTACTACAAATGCGAAACGCTCTAAGAAAAAACCCTATAACTACTCCCGTTTCACTCTCTCACTGTGACCCCGAGTAGAAATGACATAGCATTTCCTTGTTCGTCGGTTTTCGATATACTTTGAATTTTACCTTCATCTGATGTATGATTCGGTGTCAAGGAAAGCGGATGTGTCCTTGTTTCTTTCTCGGAGAGTGAATTTGAATTTTGAGTGACTGAGTTTAGGGCGTAAGTTTATTCTTCTAAGTGGGGCTCATGCTTTTTTCGGTACTACGACAAGAATGTATCAACGTAACGAGCCCAGATTACATTCCCTTCCATGATCCCCTGATAGTGATGTTTCTCTAACCATTCATGAACAAAAAGCAGCAACAGGGCTCAATGGGGACCCATCGCCAGCCGCTGTGCTGAAAGTATTCTTCAGAATGAATTTTTAAATCCCAAAGTTCATGCACATAGCTAATAATTTTAAGTAGTCTGATATTCGGCAAAAGGCAGCGGGTCGGCATCGATATTGTCCACTACAGTTTAATTGGCTTTTAGAGCCACCTTCTTACTTGAGAATTTTGTAAATAGGATTTAACATCGAAACTAGCCAAGCACTTATCTGTAAGCTCACGTCTTTGATTCTATCCATGAGGTTCGTCCGTGTTCGAAAGATGTGAGTTCTGACGATTTGTACAAGGCGGTACCTTATAAAATGTGTCACATGATTAATTTTATTTAGAAATCGAGACGATGAAACTGCTATGTGTTCCTTGGCATATCTTTGCAATCTGTGTGAAATTTGACCGATACTGACGAAGACTTTATTGTCGAAAACGCGTTTGTCGGATTGTTTGTTCTATATGTTTGAAACTTGTCTCATCTGCAACTATATATATTATATATATATATATATAATATATATATATATATATATATATATAGTTTATATATATATGTATATATATTATATATATATATCATATATATATAATATAATATATATATAATATAATATATTATTTTATTGCTTCTGTGGATATGAAAAGGGAATAGGTATTTGTTATTGAAGCGCCACGAGCGGCGCAAATTTTAACGGGGTTTGCCTGATAAAAACCCAGAAACATTAGGCTGTTCGCATTGTAGAGAAAAAAAGCTTAACGTGCTATTCATTCAATTCACCGTGACATGAACCAAAAACGATGACGATGCTTCTTATTGCGATGACGACCGATTGTGATGCCGCGAAGTGGCGTAATTTTTTATTTTAGGTCGTTGAAAAACAACGAAAATTTTACATTGAAAACCAGACTCAGATTGCCTTGGTAGCAACATATCCGGTATGCTTTGGCAAAATATGAAATTAATGTGTTTTTAATAATACATTATTTCGGATAGTAAATCACGGTGACCGGTGCCAGTAAGTGCTGAATAATTAGGTATATGGGGTAATAATAAACTGTAACATATGCACCGAACTGCAAAATACAATTGTATAACCAACAGTGCAAATGTTTGAAAAATAGCGAGTGGCAGAACGGCTTTCCGCACATAAATGGTCCCTGCAGATCGGAGGAGCCTGAGACGAAATGGCTTGGGAGATGCGTCCTGCCTGGCTCCACTATTAGCAATTGGTCCAGCAACTCGACACCGCAGAAGCAGCTTCCTTGGCTGCAGATTTTCCGCGTCTCTGCGTTTCGTGTCACCTTTTTCGGAAATCGCAGGACTAGCTTATTATTTACCCACTTGAAAGTTCATATTTATGAGGGCAGTGGAACATGGGGCTAGCCAAATAGTACCGCAAGACTGCCAACGTTTTTTTTTTTTTGGGGGGGGGGGGGTTTAGGGCACTGCATACGCTTAATATTCATTTTCCCAATTTTCCAAATTCTACATTAAAAAATTGCGTATTTGTGTCATGGCGCGAAGCGGCGCGAATTTTTCAAGTTTTCACTGTGGATTGGCTGTATTTGACTGTTACAAAAGCCATTTTGTATACTGTACGTTCCGACCGTTTGGGGGGGGGCAAAACATAGTCTCAGGACCTTTGGGGGGGCATGGCCCCTTTGCCCCCTGGATCCGCCCTTGTTTGTCGCTTTTGTCGCGTCTCGTTTTCGTTTTCTGTGAATGTTTTTTTTTTCGTTTTGTTTACGAGTTCGAAAAAAAATCCTTCGCTCGTTGAACTGTATTCATTTATTCCATATGGAACAAACAGTTCTTCAAGACTCGAAAAAAGGAAAAAATGAGATAAAAAACCCCAAAACGCGTGCCGTGGAGCCTGTGCTTCATACTATGGTTGCTGCAGCTGTTCTCACTGTACGCCAGAATGCATTCTTCAGAAAACTCGTCAAGGGGATTCTCATGCGTGAACAACACTTCCCGTTCTAATGATTCAGTAGCTTATATGAGATGTGACAGGGGCCCCACCGGACCACCTTAAGGGGGCTCCACATTTCATAAGGGGTGGGGGTGTACGGCATGGCGGATCCAGAACGGGGGTTGGGGTGGGGCAAAAATTCCAAAAAGTCTCACACAATTATGCAAACTCATCGGATTTCACTTGCTTATGCATTAATTGTTCTGATTAAAACAAACTTTCATTAGTGAAAGTGCTGATATTTTCCTCTATTTGAGGAAATGTGTAAATGTTGCGCCAATTTCAGGCGGTTTGGGAGGGAGAGCAGTTGCTAATTTTGCCCAACCGTAGATCCGCCACTGCATGGTGCACGGGCCAGCCAGTGTGTCCCCCTTGTGTGAGCCCACCGGGTCGCTTCATAGGGTAAGATGACACGGTCTGTGTACCCCCCTTGTGTGCGCATCTGGGCCCTTCGGATGCAAGTATAAAATGTAAAACTTTTACTTTGATTCGTAAAAAATCCGGATTTTTAACAGAGGCCCCACGGGACCGCCTCAGAGGGGTCCCGCATTTCGTAAGGGGCACGGGCCCGTGTGTCCCCCATCCTCACCCCTTGTGTGTGCCGCTCCCTGCTCTATTCTGCTCTTATATTTATGTAGACTTAAAAGTATGTTTTTACGGAAGATAATTTGGAATCCAAGATCCATTGGGATCATAATTACACTTTGATCGTTTCTCAGGGGATTTCGTGGATATTAAATCCGTAGTTAATTTCTAACTTGATACCCACTGGGATAAAATCGATCCACGGTTGCTTTTTCCCCGCCAGATTAAGATGCTGTTGGCATCTGTTTGCTTGTTTATTAGGGTTTTAGGGCGCGCCGACTCCTTTGGTCACTTTGCGTTCATGTTGGTATCTGTGATCGGTCATGGGATTTTGTCGAGAATCTTGGTTCCGGGGTTCGTTGACTGTTTCCACTTTCAGGAATCCGATGCGCATTGTACAGTTACACGTCTCGGTCTGTTTGTATATAATTATACAACACAGGAATCTATGCTATTGATTGACAATATATGGTTAAATATTATATCTATTCTCCATAGTTGAACATAACGGTCCATTAACTTGGTCCGTTATGATCTATTGACCGCGAGTATAGTCATCCAACAATCATTAAGCATCATGCTTTCTGGACAACATATTTTAGTAGAGAAAGCACTTATGTAAATCTTAGAAGGCAAAATACAGTAGTGCATCACTCAACTACGGCACATAACAAAGTAGCTGTGGTGTTGTTGCTGTACCCTAACGTACACGTCTCTCCTTCGTCCTCCCCATGTTTCCCCACATGGGGGAGCGGGGACCCCAGAGTGTGGCTGCCCCGCTCCCGTCAGTTTGGCTCGAGACCTAATACAGTGAACACGTGCAGCCGCTCTCTGAAAACTGAACATGGCGGCGGGTCGGGTTAGGACCCGAACCTACGCTCCCAAGGGAATCTGTATACCGCCGCACACTGCACGCTGGCGCAGCGGCTGGAAAGGGCTTGGATATGCTCTTGCTGCAGCGCCACCGGAACAAGCCGAATGGATTGGGTCACATGTGCGGTCCCGGCTCTACTGTCCGAGGACAGAATCCAGGTACCGCAGCCGCATCGAACTGGAGGCTCCCTGGCCTCACCTGGTAGTGTTGCGAAATGTTCACACCATTTCCTGGCCGCCTTCCATCATTTCGAAGTCATCACAGATCATTCGGCCTCTCATTTCCGCTCTGGAACAGCAAGTCGCTAGCGACATCGAAAACCCCAGCTACCCAGCGAACTGCGCGAGAAGCTCACGGCGTTACAGCTTCACGGCCACCTGGTCGGGCTTGGCAAAGATCACGGCTCTCCTGACGCGCTTCTCACGCGGGCGCCCGTCTGCGCGCCGACGCTGAGGACGGACCAGGGAGGCAGGAACAGGACGTTGCTCATCAAATCGGCCAGTCTGGTGCAGCGCCACAGCACTCTCACGGGATGAAAATGGCGCCAAAGTCCCCCCCGTTCGAAGACGCGACCAACTTCAAGGGTCCGAACGCTAGCTTCAAAGGACTTCGAAGTACACCGCCCCTACATCGATATCGTCTGCGCTGGTTTCCCAATCCAGGAAAGTCTGATCTTCTCGGAGCTGCTGCGGCCCTTTTGGGGGCATGCGAGACCGCCTTGCGGTATAGACGGACGGTCTGGTGGTTCTGCGGCCCCCGTCTGGTCATCCCACGGGAGCTGGAGACGAGAGACGCTAAGCCGGCTGCACGACGGCCACCAGGGCGTGGACGAACAAAGCGGGCGGGCTCGGCAGTGGCGTATATGGCGAACATCGACGCTGACATCGACTAACACCGTTAGGATTATCATCGCCAGTCGTTGTCAAAAACCGCCTGGCCCAGCCAGCAAAAGGAGGCCACTTTTCGAGTCCACCCGCACACCGTCTCGTTGCGTTTCGAGTTCAGTGTTCGACGTGACTTTTTTCTCCACGCCAGGAACGTACTTACCTGGTACGTGGGACCGGCTTCGGGATGGCCAGCAGTGGTCGACTTGCTCTCGAGAAGGCCACCGCCCGCCACTCTGATCGCGCCGCTGAGGTGGTTTATTCTCAAGCACGGGCGTTGCCCAAACAGTGGCTCCGCAGTGATGGAGGGCCCCAGTTTTGCAGCGCCTCAACCCGTGACTTTTTTCAGCGGTGGGACATCCAAACATTTGAGATTTTAGACACCCCACTACCCCAATCAAACGGACACGCGGAAGCAGCTGTCAAAACGGGTTGAAGAAGCTGATACACGAAGGTCCACGGTAGCCGGTTGACCTGGGACAACCGAACGCGTACGCCACGAGACTAGCTAGAGGCTGCGGCAACACGGCCGGGGCAGATAGCCGGTCACCCGGCTCAGGTCGTATACTGGACACCCTACGGTCGCGGCGGGTCCCGGCACATCATCGGGATCATTCGGCTCCAAATCACCAGGGCCGCCGCTGACGCCTGCGACAAACGGACCACACTGTCACTGCCGCCGCCGCCCCAGTAGCGCTACGACGCAAGTGCCCAAAGCCGCNACGGCAATTGTATTGTCAGCAGGGAAAACAGGGATGTAGTAACGTCACAAGAAGTGTGGGGAGAGCGACAGTTTTGTATCGTTTTAAGGCAAACACATCCTCCTATGCAAAATGTCTTAGCATATTTGGATTCTTTTCACATTTTGCCATCAAATATTTGTCTCGCCGAGCAAGACAAAATAGCCGAAAAGGGATGGGTCAATGTTGGGTCAATGCACCCCTACGCTCCCCCTCTCCCACAGTTCCTACACCTATGGGGTTAAGGGCAGTTAGTTTTCAACGTACATCGCCTGACAGAAAAGTTGTCATTTTCGTACATAGAATGTGTGTTAAAAAAAACGACACACATCGGCGTCTGATGACTATTCGTGACCAGCGGCCGTTCTTATAAAAAAATCGCCACCGGCTCGATTTTTTTCAGAATGGCTTCAAGACTGGATATTTGCTATGTTTGGGCACAATGTAGGATACCAGCATTGTATTTGGCTTTGCTGCTACAAATCTGAGACACTATTTCGACGCTAAACATCTCCTGCGCCGAGTTATGAACACATGAAATTAAAAAAAAAAAAAATCGAGCCAGCGCGCTGGCTCGATTGTTTTTATAAGAACGGCCTCAGTTCCCATTAATACCAACAACGCAGTCAAAACCAGTTTAAAAAGAGCCTATGAAGTATGACGACCAACTTTCTGGCACTGCAAGTCACGCGCCTTCCTTCCCGCAGGCGCCTCTCGCTGCTACTGCACGTCACGGGTTGATGTGGTGGTCCAAGGCCACCGTGGCCGGCTTAAAAGACGGCCCAACCGGAGCTGTGTGAAGCAGTGTGGAGGAGCATCTGACGAAGAGGACGGAGACGCTCCCTTGAGGTCTGCACCGGTCTCACACCAGCTGAGGTCACTGGTTAGTGGTTACTTTCACGGCTGGCGTCATTGTCTGCTCTTCTCCAGTAGACGACAGAATTGCCGGGGGTGTCTAGTTGGCTCAGGCTCGTTTGAAGTATGGCTCTGTTTAGCATGATGTGTTATTTCCAATGAGTGTGTCTGTGTAGGAAGTATATTGTCTTGTCTGTCCCGGCAGCCACGTCTGTTGCTGTGCAGCCTCACCAGACCAGACGAGATATGACGGCCACCTGGCTCGTGGTGCTTCTGCTATCAGCGCAACTCCCGCCCCGAAAGGTAGGTACCTATACGAGTCATATGTCCTACATTGTGTCAACTGTGTGTCGGTAGAGCGTACATTGTCTGCACAATGTCTGCACCGCAAGTTGTTGTTCTATATTGAAATAACACTATTCTATAGAATAGCGCTTATCTATATACAAAATGAGCCATAGCTTAGCTCCTTTCGGTTTGTTTCCGAGTTCAGTAAAAAAGCTGCTGCTCTAGAAAACGGTTCGATAATTTTCCCCGAAATTGTATGTCTGCATCCTTCGCGGGTACAGCGTTACCAACAGTTGCTATGGAACACACTAAGGTGCGGCTTATTTTCTCCTCGGGCGTATGGTCGACGGCGAATTCAGCAGCGACCATATATGCAATCAAACCGCATTACTGACAACTTCAAATTGATGTATTGACGCATTGGCTCACCGGTCACCTTATACATGGGCTGCTTTTGAGCAAAAATCGCTGTTTTCACCGCAAAGCGCTAAAAACGGACTTTTGCTTTAAAGCAGCCAATGGATATGGTGAATCAATGCGTCAATATGTCAATTTGAAGCTCTCAGTATTGCGGTTTGAATGCATATACGGTCGTTTCATAATTTGCTGTCATATATACGCTAGAGGAGAAAGAAGCCGGACCTTAGTGTGTAGTACCATAGCAACTGCGGGGGGTGTTCATGTGAGTAGTTTCATCCACTGTGATAAGGATACCGATTGTGGCCAATTAAATGACAATTAAAAATGCTGCAATAATACCAACGGCTTCAAACGCGATGTCAGTTCATCCGCGCAGGCGTGAATATAGTACTATAATTATCGCTCCGTGCCAATCAGGAACTACTTACGCAGTTCGTTCGGTAAAAGAGCTGAGTGGTCCGACCAGTGCTGGAGGCATGGACTCGTCAGACGTCATTGGTCCGAGAAAAGTATACAAATAACACGCCGTCATGTGGTGAAAAACTATATCGCTTCACTCAATGAGACTGTATTATTATAGAAATGCAACTGTACTATAAATGTATGAACCTAACTCTTATGGTCATAGAACCGCTAGCTGTGCATTTTTTCCGTTACTGACTATTACTTTTCCTTGTTTCTGCCGAGGTCTCTGACACTGTTATCTGTTCTCCTCTGCAGGAAGGTGTCCTGACACTAGTGGCATCTTCGGTCCATGCGTGATCACCGATCGCAACTGCTTCAGTAACGCCGAGTGTTCCACTGGTACACTCTGCTGTTCACGCGGCTGCGGGAGTGAATGTCTCACACCAGTCTACTGAGGATTCGGCTGGCTCTGGCGTGCCCGTGAAGTTATCTTGGCAGTATAGTGGCGACCAAGGTCAACTGGCGTTAACTGTCGTGAAAAGTTAACTGGTGAATCTTAAAGGGACTGCTTCGCGTGTTTAAAAACCTGGAATGGGTAAGTTGTAATGCACGTGTATTGTTGTTAACCATGATTTGGGCGACAATAAATACAACTGCAGCATTTTTAGCGTGCTGCGAGCCATCTGCAGAGCAGTTATTCAAGAGAGCTGTTTTGTCGTATTGTAATGTGCAAATTAAGGGTCAATACCCAATATAAAATTGTAGAGGCGCTTAATAAAAATAGAAAATACTAGTCCTAACCCGTCCGCTCCACTGGACGATCTACGCATACAGACTGCATTTGTACGCTTTTTATTCGTCATATCACCAAGGTACCTACTCACCCGTCAAGAGATCGTAGTTTGTGACTTAAAGGGAATAGTTCACCTTGAAAAAACGTAAAAAATATAATAAATGATTGAGAGGAGCTAGAAATGAGTTATCATGTCACTAGAAAGCAATAAAAATATATATTAACGCGGAAAAAGCAAATTATATTGTCAGTTATTTGGTTTAAACTCAACATTTTTTCCTCAGAATAATGCGAAATCAGCTGGCTGAGAAGCACGCAACGTCATCGATTTAGTGAGCGATCGTGTCGCATGCATGGTGATACTTGCCCAAGTACTTGTTGAAGATGCCGGAAAATACAACGCTTTGAAAACCATCACAGTGCTTGCTTTAACCCGCGCCCCACGGGGGGGTGTTTGAACACCCCCCTCATGTTTTATCAAGATAACGAAAAAACGGCGGCGCGATAGCGCCGCCAAAATTTGGCATAACTATTCACTGATATCTTTCCGGACATCTTGGCGAAAATTCAAGTTTCGTGTCAGGTCAGGTCACCAGTCAGGTCATAGTGACCCTTACCTACAAAACGTTGCGGGCGTGCCTTGATACAGTTCTAGGGATTGATATCAAACTTTTAGGGATTACATTAAGTCATAGTATCCTATTAAAAAAAATTATCTGCGATTTGTATCGCGTGCCTAGGTCGGGTCAATTTTGCGATCTCCCCATCATAAGTCAATGCGAGAAATAATCAAATGCTTTCTTGTGCGACGATATCAGTCCATTTCGCTTCTGGATGATGTTTCATATGATGAGTATGTATGATCCAGAGTGCAGGTTTTGCTCAGAACATTACGGAGTCATCTGAGCGTCATCCGCAGGTCCACCAACACCTTTCGTCAATAAACTCTGGCTATAATGAGATAGAGAACTGCAACTCTACCACCAGTGTGTTTGTCTCGTAAGACACATCACTTGATATGCAACATGACCTACTTGGGTCACCACTTGACCTTGACCTGAGGTTCATTTTCTTTCAAGTTGACCTAACATAATAAAATTGTAACATATTTCATGAAGCGCCTGACGAGACAATCCGATGCCCGTAAACAGTTTGGTCGTTATCTCTGATAGGTAAGAAGTTATTCACAAAAACTATTTTTGCCAAAGCAGCTTTTTTGACTTTAATGACCTCTAGAGCCTAAACTATTGACCTGAGGTCAATTTTGAGGACATAAGTGCGATTACAAATTTCATTGTCTAGCGATTGTCTTTTGAACGTTTGTTTCTAGATAGCATAGTTTCCGAGATATTTGGGGGGTTTCTGGTGCGATGTCCTAAAACTTGAAAATTTGACCGTCGATGACCTCTGGTGACCTTAGTTTTGACATGAGCGAAAAAAAGTCCGAAATAGTTTCGAAATGATTTTTGATAACAGTTCGAACAGTGTCTTTTGTCTTTGTCTACGTGCCATGGGAGCCGAGTTAGAGGGGGGCTGTTCAAACACCCCCCCCCCCCCAGTCGGGCGAAGGAAATGCAGAGGCCCAGTGGTGCGCGGGTTAAGTAGGGATTCGTCGCTATTAGATTTCACTATGAAAGTGTAGTGTCCGCCACCGTCGCTCACTGTCCGTGCTCTGGGGCGTCCGTCTGGATTGTGTCACAAGGTCATGCACGGTCTACACGTCACTGGACGTACCGGTCTCGCCGGTCGGCTCCTACCACTCAGCGGGCGCTGCGCCGCGGGCGCTATCAAACAGCGGCACGCGCGTACTGGTACGAGGTGGGGTTCGGTGAGTGGGGACAGATCAACAATTTGTACGTGGGCCTGGAACGTTCAGGCCAGCGTTGAACGCTACGCATACGCTACAGAACGTTGCTTATAATTTTTTATAGAAGATTTAAACATCAAAATCACTATGCATAGCATTAATTGAGAAAGTTCATTCTCGCAATAAAAAGAATGAGATGCTGAAACAGTATGGTTTTGTCCAGCACTTACAATTTTCCCAAGTCTTGCGTCATCTGTGCGTCATAATCATACCTCAACTCAGCCAAAATAAGCAAATCAGCGATTTGAGTTAACGAGTAAACCCAGTCCCGACTTTCAGGACTGAATATTACATAATTAGAAGGTTTCTTTGAAAATGTGAAAGCGTCACAAGTCATTTTTGAGCATGCGCCACAACTTGGCTATTTCAACTCAAAACCCATGTTAAAGGTGAACTATTCCTTTTAAAGACTTTTCAATTCCGTGCGAACGGCTTTACTTTCTACGTTTACTGCTAAACCCCTTCTCCGTGCTATAACCGAATGTTTTTGCACGTTGCATCGCTCCTATTTTTTCAACTCGGCCAGCAGAAATAGGCATTAGGTGAGGTTTCGATCTTGGTGTTGCTGTAGTGTGCATTGATAAAAATTAAATATATATATACTATATATATTATGTATATAATCATATATATTATATACGATAATATATATCGTATATATATAGATATATAATATATATAATATTTCTTCTTCTCTCTTCTTCTCAAAAACATCAGTAGGGAAAAAACAATCCGACAAACGCGTTTCGACATAAGTCTCGTCAGTATCGTCAAAATTCACACAGATGCAAGGGAACACATCCAGGTTCATCGTCTTGATTTCTAAATAAAACAATCATGTGGCACATTTCATAAGTACCGCCTTGTAAAAGTCTAGACAAAAATGAATAGAATACGTGCATGTTAAAATAATTGATGACATCCTAACGAACCGACCTTCCTATTCTAATTCCGAATGCTGCCGCTGATTTTTGCTCATTCACTAGACCCACCCTTAATTATTAATAGTTTCGTACAAATGGCAATATATGCTGCTTCGCGTGGTTTCTTTCTCTATTTTTGCAGGAGGCAAAATCCGGCTCCCACCCCAGTTTGCGTAAATGGTTGGTTTTCTCTCTGGACTCAATGCGCTTGTGGTCCATGTTGTTTCGCATGTCCCTTTTATGGTGTCTTACATCTGGTTTCAATACCCCTCCCAGTTTCACCTACATATGCTTTATTACAAGACCCGCATGGTACTTTATACACTACACTCTTGTCTTGAGTCTTTTCTTACTTCTTTTTTGTCAACATATCGCCCACCTTTTTCCCAGACTAGAATGCTTCTTTAAAGCCCGTTGTTTCGAGCTGACTAACAATCATTTCGGCTGGTTTCGAAATCGGTATCGTTAAGTATCGTTCGTCTTTTTTCTTTTTCCTCCCTATGGTAGACTTTCTTCGAATGTCTAAAAGCTTGTTGTGTTTAAGATTGAGCAGAAATCCCTTCGGATATTCAGCTTTATAAAAGACGAAATTATATGCTCAATCTCTTATCAGATTTCTCTTTACTACAAATGCGAAAACGCTCTAAGAAAAACCCTATAACTACTCCCGTTTCTCTCTCACTGTGACCCGGAGTAGCAAATGACAAACTTCCTTGGTTTCGTCGGTTTTCGATATACCTTTGAATGTTACCTCCATCTGATGTATGATTTCGGTGTCAAGGAAAGCGATGGTCACTATAAACTGCCGATGTGTTCCTGTGGCATATCTTGCAATTCTGTTGAATTTGACCGATACTGAACGAAGACTTTATGTCGAAACGCGTTTGTCGGATTGTTTTGTTCCTATATGTTTTGCAACTTGTCTTCTGAACTATATATAATATATTATATATATTATATAGCATATAGTATATATATAATATATATTTATATATTATATATATACTATATAGGTGGCGCAAGTGTATCCACGGTGGCGCACCCGTGCCATGCTGGTTGCGTATAGTTCAAGTTCCGCTCATCAGAGGGCGGACGGTGGTATTTTCGGTGGAAGTTCTGTCGCGTTATATTTTTTAACACAGACAGACATTATCTTTACTTGTAGGAGGACGGTTTGATTTTGGGAAATGTAGGTAGCAAAATAATATCCACACATGTTGTCATGCGATCTGCAAAATGATTTCTTAGATACTATTCAACGCTGTGTTGAAACTACATAAGATGTCATAACTACAGGGACGTAGCCAAGGGGGGCGACGGGGGCCATGCCCCCCCCCCCCCTGATCGAAATAAATTCACACCGACCCTACCCCTGGTCAGCAGTATATGGCCAAAGAGCAAAATGTGATTTCACACTAGATAGAATGACATTCTTTGAAAACCCGACCCTACCCCCCCCCCCCTCTAGTCAGCAGTATATGGCTGAGGAGAGCATTTTTCTGACGTGCCCCCCCCTCCCCTCCCTGAGCAAAATCCTGGCTACGTGCCTGCATAATTATGACACGCATAAGGAAAAATTTAGTTAGCAAAACACTGACAGACTGACAGACAGGCTTTAAATAGTGAGTTAGATAGCTGACACAAGAAAAAATAAATAAATAAAGGTATATCTATAAAACACAAGAGCGCGTCAAAGATAATCTGAAAGAATCAATGCAATTTTTCGTCCTAAGAAAAAAAATGCTTTGTTAATAACTTTTTCGTGGTATATTACAAAGAAAAAACACTCGGATTAGCCGGGGGGTCTGCGGAGCCCAAAAGCTGCTACCCGTCACCGCAACCGGAGACCGGCGCCACACGGAAACCGGGAAAACCGATAATGCTGGGATTTTAGCAATTACTGAAAACATTTCTGACTAGGTTTCTAGCCTTCAACAGTGCTCTTGACGAAATACAAATGTACAACTAATGTTCAATCTGTGTAACAGTTGCTCAAGGCTTGTCGGCATCTCTCCTGTAATAATCTACAAGATATCGACTACACGGCAGTAGATTAGATCGTCGCGAGTGTGACGATACTACCCTTGAAAGAAACACCATTGCTTTGCCCTTGTCGAGAGGTGGTTTTAATGTAGTCGGTTGTCACCTACCATAGCATGACTAGGTTAGCAATACTTTGACTAATGACCGTGAGTGGGAATCGAACTTCGATTCCTGCATTGGATCATCGTTGCTTTCTCAGAGTAGTAATAATTAACGAGTGAGCGCGAAGCACGATCGAGTCCTCACTGAATATCGGAATTGTATCACATTTAACCCGCGCGGCGTAGGGGTCTCCAGCGGAACGCGCGGCGTAGGGGGGTAAATTTTACCCCCCCCCCTCTTATCTTCGGAACCAATAATCGCGGCGAGACGCGCAAGGCGGCGATCGAAAGCTCTCATTGTAACAAATCGAATGCATACCCGATTTTTTTCTCAAGTTAGGTCAAATGTCAGGTCACTGTCAGGTTATGTGTAAAAATCGAGTTAATTGAGTTAATGGTTCATACTTTCAATTCAAACCCTTTGATTAAAGCTACCAACGCACATCAAGCTCTCAAATGTGTAATACATCTCCTGCATTCAGAAAAAGTAAAATTGTATGCAAAGGTCAAGGTTAGGTCACAAATCACAAATTAGGTCACGAAAGGTCACTGCTACCAAGAGTTCAACGAAAGTCTTGCGACACATGTTTTGGGGGTTATTTTACACGTGAAATTCGATAGCAGCAGTCATTTTCACAACTTGACCCCACAAAAGGTCAAGATCAGGTCATCTAAGGTCAAACTGGAAACTGACTAATATGATTAAACAAGGCATGTTTATAGACCAGTTTTGTCTCATAAATACAGCAATGGCATTTATATGTCTGTATCAGGTCAAAATCCAAAACATTATTTTGACAAATGACGTCATTAGCTATTTATGCTTGGGGAACAATCAGTCATTGAATAATAAAGATATTACTTTGAAATTCGGTTTGGGCGTTTCTTACACTTGGTTCTATCATACATATTCTTTTTGTAATTCCTTGAAAATTTTGATTTTCTGGGAAATTTCCGAAACATTGTATTTTTTTATTTTAAGGGGTCAAAAAACAAAAATTTGCAAATACAAGATTGCCATTTTGTAGACATTCAATTTCCTTCCTTTTCAGTCTTACGCTTGCAATTTGCTTTTAAGCTATATTTGCTACGAAGTATCAAATATTTATCAGTTTTCCACCCAAAATGGCAAGACATGACGTCATCAAAACGTCATTGTCTCCCAAAGTTGTGATTCATTTTCGATTAAAAGTTTTGGGAAGACGTCACATTGATGCTCCATAAGGTACCAAAAATTTGACGTTGCTATCTGTTATGGTTTTCAAGTTATTAAGAAAATCCGGGGGTAATATTTACCCCCTCACCCTACGCAGCGCGGGTTAAGCGGCCGACTCGGCCCGAACAGACAATAACGCTTTTCAGAAGTTTATATCTGTGGAATCCCGCATCTGATTTACAGGCGGTCTTCGCCATCTGATAGCCCCATTCAATCAATTATGTTATTTACATGTTTCGTCTCACGTGAGGGGTCAGCATGGTGCGTGGCACGTGCCGTGTCAGAGGTGTCAGAAAACGTTATCCTGCTATAGCTGAGAAACGGCTGGACCAATTCAATCAATGATCTTATTGACATGTTTCGTCTCACGTGATGGGTCAGCATGGTGCGTGGCACGTGCCGTGTCAGAGGTGTCAGAAGACGTTATCCTGCTTTAGCTGAGAAACGGCTGGACCAATTAAGCTGAAAAGTGGTGTGACTGGCAATGCCAAGTCAAACTCTGGGTCATACTGCACATACACACCCCTGTTCCATAACACAGAAGCGGCTGGAAAAATTAAACAGCAACGTCGACTATCTTCAACATTGGCATTCGAGAGGTGCATCGGATTCTAAATCTGTGTGTCTTATCACCGTCGGGAGCGTCTTTGCGCATGGCGCCGCGTTAAAAACGGGCGATTCCTCCATTGAGAATGCACTGTTTAGCAAAAAAAGTCGACCGCGAAATTACACATAAAACATCGTTGCAATACCGGACCTATGTCTCTGCAACCACAAGTCGCAATGACACAGGTTAAACATAAATGTGTATTGTGTAGAGAAACGATCGGCCGCCTGGCGTATCCACTGTGTGTTAATTGGCAGCGCGTGTCACATAAAAGTTTACTGGACCAGTAAGACGCCTTAAACGGCGAAGGACGAGCGAGTCCGAATAAATCCGCGTCAATTTATCACCCGCCCAACGAGGTTCTTTTGTTTGCAAGCATGCCTTTTAATTGTTTTTTTATGTGGTGTTTTGGCCCGTTCCGGCAATAGCATCCAACTAATCGATACTTTGAACTCAAATAGGTTTTGCAGCATATTTTTGATTCTGCATTATAAGCTTCATGTTAGGCATAAATAATTTGGTAGGATGGTTCAGACTTGTATACGATTCAACTCTGATTTGGTCGCGACTCAAGAAATCAAGCAGTTTTTGCGACTCAAATGATTGAGTCGTCACACTTTTTAGGCCTTGGCTTTGATCGTCTTGAATCGATGAGCTGAGTTAGAAGCCATGATGAGTCGACGACAAATATTTAGAGCACCGGCCTGACTGAAGTCGGAGTTCGCGACTCAACATACACGCATTTTTAAGGTTTCAAAGGAGCCTTCAAAAACTTTCAATTTTTAACGAAGTAGGTAATATCCATCACCAATTTAAACATATGAATACCGATGCCAGATTGCAATATTAAATCCATTTCTCACGTTCTAAGTTTGCAACACCTGTTTTCTAGTTTGAGCTTGGGATTGAGTCGTTATACTGATTCAAAATTGATTAGCAGTCGGGACTGATCAGCTGATTGCTCAAAGGTCTACTCTTGAATCGATTGAGTCGCTAATAGGCGCCTCGTGCTTCAACCTGTCTTTTGCAAGAACTTTGAATAGAATGTAACTTTGAATGTTTCTGATTGAGTCCGTGATTGAATCAACTGAACGTAGATTTTGAATCTGACTCTCGGAATCGTTCGAAAATAATGAATCGTTTATACCAAGTCTGGATGGAACTTTGATTGCTCTTATATAGCTGCATCTTTTTATCGGGTGTGCCCTTCTTGGTTCTTCTGACAGCCTACGGCGCTGTGTTATATGGAAGGACAATATTAGTGTGAATCGTCAATACAATATTACAGGCACGATTTTAACAGCGAAAATACTGCATGTAAAACCAATTTTGCATGCATGTTAGCTGTACACTTGTCTACAGATTGGTGTTTGTTTCATCGGTCTTCGACGTCCCGTAGGTGCTGAGGCACTGATTTGAATTGTGAAGACGTTTCATAAAACTGAATGAATTCTCGGCGCTTGTATAGCCAGTACTTTGCACCGTACCACCCGGCCGCTGATCGGACACATAGTGCAATGGCCCGGGCGGATGTTTCTCTACGCATCTGTGTTTGACCCGTATGTCGGTTTGCGACCTTTTTGGTTGCGAAGATATAGGGTCCGGTATTGCAAGCTGATGTTTTCGTGTTCAGTTTTCGTGGACGAAAACAGAGGTTGGCACGTGCTGCACGTGCAGCGTGACAGAGTTTGACCTGGTTGAACATGCCAGTGGTGTGGTCTCTAGACCTCACACAATTTTGTAGCTTTATAGGTCCCAGCCGTTTCTCAGCTACAGCAGGATAATACTTTCTGACAGCCCTGACGCGGCACGTGTCACGCGCCATCCTGACCCATCACATGATAAAAACATGTCAATAATCATAATGTCATTACATAGGACTATCAGATGGTGAAGACCGCTTGTCAATGGGATGCGGGGTTCAAAAGATATAAGCTTCTGACCAGCGTCGCGGTCTGGCCCGGCCGTGTCGGCCGCTTTTACGTGAGAAAAATCATAACAAGCACAAATTCATGGTTGTATGACGTTGTTCACGATTTAAATCAGTGCCCGGCACCTATGGGACGTGATACGATGAAACAAACACCAATATGTAGACCAATGCACCTTCTTTAAAATGTTTGTGAAAATTTAGGTTTGAAAGCAATGTTTCGTTGCTAAAATCCGTCTGTAATATACGCCTTACATATTTTCAAATAATTGCTTCACTACACCGCCGTAGCGTGCAAATCAAAACGTACTAAACGATACAAATAATACGGCTGTTAAGTGCAAGCGAATCCATTCAATACCCACCCAAAATTGATTAATATTTCAAAAAATGAAGCTTTAAATTGCAAATTTAAAAGAACGCTGCAAAACCTGTTTTGTTCAACGTACACAATAGCCGTTTTCACGATGGATTATTTTGCGCGAAATATTTTGAAAACATCTTTGTTTATTGGGGTTTTCGGGCGCGCCGACACCTAAGGTCAATTTGCGCCCATTGAAAACATCTGAAGATGTTTTGAAATGTTTTAGTATGAAAGTTTCAGCATACTAATTCTTTCCTTAACTACACAACTTTTGAGAGCGATTTTTGTCTTGAAACGTCTCTCAGAATTTTGTAATATGTTGGTAAGAATATAGTATGTTACCAAATTTCGATTTGGTGGTAATTAGCAAGATAATTATGTATAGGTTAGCTGTGATGCCAGATCTTCACCTACTGATACTTTTCAGAACATCTTGAAACATCTCGGTCTCGGGAACGGTATTGGTCGCTCAACAATGCGTACTCTCCTTGACTCATAATGGACTCGCCTCCAGCGAATCGTTTCTAGCGAATTATTGCGCCATGCGAAGGCAGACCTGTGATCCATGGCGCTGCCAGATTCGGTAACTAATATGGCAGTATGCTTAACTGAACGAATGGACACTAGACGCATATGTTCTTTAGAAACGGACAATTTGTATCATAATCTTGTAATGAGCTTATTTCATGTTTCCATAACTCTTGAATAATGATAATTTATCACCTAAATCAGTAAGTTATTTGTCTTGGAATATATCGTATACTAAAACTGCCATACTAAAACATTTCAAAACATCTTAAGATGTTTTAAAACATTTCGCGAAAAATAATCCATCGTGAAAACGGCTAATATTACATGAAACGATTTAGTTCAGAATTCGGATCAATTTGCGACAGCAAAACAACGATAGTGAAAACAACTGAAGGGCAAAGAGGCTAGTGAGCCAGGTAACACTTGCATATATGAATAGCATTCGTCAGGTCTTAGCGCATACACGATACTGTTGTTGCCTTGGCGAACCTTTTGCCATCAAGCATTTTCCTCACCAAGCAAAATAAGACTCAAGTAAAGAAACAAAAAGACCAAAAAGTTAGGTCATGCACCCACCAACCCCCTGACCCCCCCTGCCTATGGGGATAAAGGCAGATAGTTTCCAACGTACTGATTGTCTGGAAGAAAAGTGATCATTTTCGTGCATTGAATGTGTTAAAAATATCATAAAACGACACACATTGGCGTCTGCTGTCTTCGTGACCAGTTCCCAATGATACCAACAACGTAGTCAAAACCAGTTAAAAAAGTTGTCACGAGCACTGGGGCTTTTCAATGACGTCGCTGAACCCATTCCTGGCGCCGCAAGTCGCGTGCCGTCCATCCGGCAGGCTGCAGGCCAGTGGCGTACTTAGAAATCCGCCCCGGGGGAACCAAGCCCTCAGGGGGCGCTAAACTCACACGAGGGCGCCGTCAGCGAAAGTTGTTGTTGAGCGGGGGCAGGCTCCGATAAGTTTCCGAGTGCGCTCTCCCTGCTACCACATACCTACAATGGCGCCCTCCGGTGCACCTCTGAAGGCGCCATCCCACATAGCTCCAAAGGCAGCCTCTGATCCAACTTCGAAATCGCCCTCCCACATGCCTCCAAGGTCGCCCTCCGATACACCTCTGAAGGCGCCCTCCCACATACCTTCGAAGGCACCCTATGATACATTTCCGAGGGCGCTCTCCCAAATAGCTCCAGAGGCACATTCTGTAAGACCGGAGGCGCCCCTGTCTCACATTCAGCGAATGACGCATTTGGAGGCATGTAGGGAGGGCGCCCTCGGGCCTCGGATATATGTATCTGAGGGTGCTTTCGGACTATGTGAGAGGGTGCCTTCAGAGGTGAATCGTATCGGTGGGCGCCTTTGGATGTATGTGGGAGGGCGCCTTCAGAAGGGTATCGAAGGGTGACTTCAGATATGTATCGGAGGGAGCCTCCGAAAGTGTATTCGAGGGCGCTTCTGGCGATATGTGGGAGGGCACCATCGGAGATGTATCGGAGGGCACTTATGAATCATGTAGAGTGTAGATATGTGGGAGGGTGTCTGTAAAGGTGCATCGGGGGGGGGGTGGGGGGGGCTTGGAGGTAATGTAGAAGGGCACTTCAGATTTGTATCGGAGGGCACCTTGAAATGTATATGGGAGGGCGCCTTCGGAGGTATGTTTGAGGGCGCCTTCAAAAGTTGATCAAAGGTGTCTTTAAAGGCACGTGGGAAAGCAATTTCAGATGTGTATTGGAGGCCGCCACGGGAGCTTTGTGGGAGGGCGTGTGGCGTGCCTGATACAGGCCGCTGTAGCCGGACCCTCTGTGTGACCCACGCCTAGTGGCTCTCATCAAAGGCCAAGTGCTTTGGCCTTCCGCCAGATGGCGTTCATCAGTCACTTCCCGCGCGCGTCATGTTTTATGTTGTTTCTCGCCGTTTGTTTAATTCTTCATGCCCTCGCAACTATTCATTCATCGGCATGCCGTGCCACGCGCAGCAATCCACTCCATCATCTTATTGCTATTCACTCGTCTTTCAGTTATCACTTTGTATTCTGTCTTACTACATTCGTTTTGTTCATTCATTTATGATATATGTGCTTTTATGAAAATATATGAGATCCCTCTCTCGCCCTTACTTTTGCTATATGTTATCTTTATCTATATCTTCCCATATCTTTCTCTATCCCGCTCATTCTACAGGCGCTTTGAAGATATGTGGGAGGGCGTCTTCAGATGTGTATCGGAGCGCACCTTACATTCAGTGTAACGAGCCTCATATTCAGCCGGAGCGCGCCTCACATTCAGCGAAAGGCGCCTTCGGCGCCCTTCACTGAATGTGATACACATTTCATGAACCGAAGGCGCTTTCGGCGCATGAGGGAGCCTTCGACGCCCAAGGGGGAGGGCATGGTACCCCCTCTAATGACGCCCCTGCTGCAGGTGCCTCTTGTTGTTACTGCTGAAACCAGCCGGTGACGTCACGGGTTGATGTGGTGGTCCAAGGCCGCCGTGGCCGGCTTAAAAGACGGCCCAACCGGAGCTGTGTGAAGTAGTGTGGAGGAGGAGCTGACGAAGAGGACGGAGACGCTCCCTTGAGAAGGTCTACACCGGTCTCACACCAGCTGAGGTCACTGGTTAGTGGTCACTTTGCACGGCTGGCGTCATTGTCTGCTCTTCTCCAGGTGACGACAGTTTTGCCGGGGGTGTCTAGTTGGTTCAGGCTCGTTTGAAGTATGGCTCTGCTTAGCATGATGCGATATTTCCAGTGAGTGTGATTGTGTGTCTGTATAGCAAGTATGGTGTGTACTGCCTGAGTTATGACCATGTTCGCCCGCTGTCGCCGCCCACACGTTTGACAATCGACCTGAGCCCAATTCCGACGGCTGATTCACTGTTCCGCCAATGACAGCCATGATCGCCTGTCATTACTGTCACTGAGTCGCGGCGGCTGTCACAGCTGACAGCGGAGGCTGTCACAGCTGACAGTGGAGGCTGTCCCAGCTGACAGCGGAGGCTGTCCCAGCTGACAGCGGAGGCTGTCCCAGCTGACAGTGGAGGGTGTCCCAGCTGACAGTGGAGGGTGTCCCAGCTGACAGTGGAGGCTGTCCCAGCTGACAGCGGAGGCTGTCCCAGCTGACAGCGGAGGCTGTCCCAGCTGACAGCGGTTGGTGTGCCCGCCACCACGGCGCATTAGTTTATGTAACTGACGTGTCACGTCACTACCTGACAGAGCCGTGTGACGCCGCGGGGTATATCAGGCAGCCTGCGTGACGGTCTGTCTGTCCCGGCAGCCGCGTCTGTTGAGCTCTGCAACCTCACCAGACCAGACGAGATGACGGCCACCTGGATCGTGGTTCTTCTACTTGCTTCTGCTGTCAGCGCAACTCCCGCCTTTGGAGGTAAGCATAAGTGGAGGGTTGTGAGGGTGCACGAGCACCCCCTGAGCCCAAACGATCACCTCTGCCTGTCACTGCCAAAGGCACCCCCCCCCCCCTCAGATTCAAAAGCGAGTCTTACTAGCAGATCATTCCAAACTAGGGTTGGTAAATTAAGCCAGAGGCTGGTTTAAACCGGTTTATACCAAGGTTTAAACTGGCAGGCATAAATCAATTTAAGTCATTCTTGTTTGTATTAAGTGGCCCTAATTGTATATCAATTATACCAGCCACTTACGTTAGCTTGCCGTAAAATCAAATACCATTTTGATATTAATCACTCATCACATTGGGTAAGTAACCAATTGTTTACATTCAATAATTAATCTTCAAAGTTCAAATCAAGTCCAAAATATTGCTCACCTTACAACCACCAATAATTTATCTGGACACAATTAATATGTAAGAAATATTAATGCACTTTAGTGAAATTGTGTTCAGGTTATCAGATGTGGCAAACACAGACCGATTCCTCAGCTGTTTAGACAACTACCATCTTCGTCATCACAGCACAAGTTATATCCAGTTCCCTCCTTGTGCGTGCAAGGCAAAACACTAACGGCCTGTTTTCGCTAGCTGTTGCTTCCAAATGAGTATGACCTTTACTTTTCCACACACTTCCATGTCTCGAAAACTTGCTAATTGAAGCAATAACTTGAATTTGTCATTAGGCTCAGTCTTATTAAATGAGTCAATATTAATTGAATTTGTATGGATCAGATGTTTTCACTTTTCATGAATTATATGTGCAATTAAATAGTATATTTGTTGTATTGCAATTAAAAGGACACTGCCGCCTTCCAAAAAGTTCTCAAATGTACGCCATTTGTGGTGCAAAATATGAAGTAATTGCTGCTGAACCACGATTATGACACTTTATTCGCTTTCTCATTAAAAGTGCTCAATTTAATTAAAAAATTAAGTTTCAATATTTGGTCTGATGGACGTCATATGAAGGAATTTTGGGGAATAAAGAAAACCTTCACGCTGCCATAAATATGACTAATGTATGGCTAATGTATTGCCAAACGTAAAACAAGTCAACTGTAATCAACATTTAGTAAAAAGAGACGACGACATCGGCTAAGGGCCCCATTCAAATACATTGGGGACTGGGAATGTTGTACAGATGTCGAAATCAAACTCGAATTTCTCTGTGATTCGACCTCAGTGGTTGTTTTAACTTATACCATGCATAATTGCAATGTCAAGCACGCAAAATTCGCTATCCAACTTAAATCTAATGTTAAAGGAATTCTACGTGGTTTTTCCCAGAATAATTGAAGTTACATTTAGTAAAACCGTACTTATAAAGGTGGTAGAAGGCCCACGGTTACAACATTTTTTCTGGGAAAATGCATTCTTCTTTAGCGTTAAGGACGTATTCAAAGTGTTCGTGATGCCACGCGTAGCTTTTTGCAGTACTTGCTGAGGTATTAACAGCCGATCTCTCTTACGCCCACTTTACGCCCGGGCTATGCGCCGCCCAAGGATTAGGAGTATTTAAAAGTGGTGGATAGTAATCCCGATCAAGTACTCGTTTCAGATACAAGTCTTGAAAAGTCAAGTTTTAAACGCTGATAATTGCTGAAATAATGGATTAATGCGCAACGAGGTCACTTCTCATATGTCTTAAACGTGTTTTAAGCACATACAACTGCAAAAGAGTGCATTTCCTTCCAGGACGGAAACTCGTATAATCCCTTTAAGGTGGCAGTGTTCTTTTAAGCAATTATGACATTGCAAAATGACATTAATTACCTGTGTTGTCTTTCAATGACATATTCTGACTCCCAGCGAGTCTTAAACTGATGCTGAATTTGAAGAGAATACAGCACCTTTAACATTAGTTTTTAACTGAGATAGCCAAATTGTTGGGTGTACTGAGAAACCTCTAAATCTGAAATTATTCCTTCCAAAACGGCCTAGTTGCTGAGCTTCAACGCAAAAACCGTTGGGCATATGTGGGCATATTTTAAAAGGACAAATTTCGTGACGTGTCGCATACGTCATAAGTAGGTACTCCACTGTGATTTCCATCGCACTCCGTTTTCGCTATTTGAACCGTCCGCCACCGAAAGGCATCGACTTGGTCCGCGTGCTTAGGAATCGCAACCAAGTTAAGGAGCAGGCTGGTATTTAGGGAGACATGTCAGTCAAAAATATAGATATTGCTTTGAAATTTGTTAGGGGCGTCGTTCATGCTTTGTTCTCCAATATCAGTTGGGACCTGGGGACACTGTAGGGAAATGCTAAAAAAAGAGCGCTCTAAAAATAGCGCCGATGACGTCAGAGCCTGCAATAGACATTTTCTAAAATTAGAGCATTTTAATGAACACTTTTTACCAAAACCACTTGCAATAAATTGCAGCAAAATGTCACAAACCAAAAAAAGCAATAGAAGATACAAAAATGATCAACAATCATGTTTTTTCCTGTAAAAACCTTAACAAACCCAGATGCACATAGAAAATGTAACTTTAATTTTAAATTTGTGAAAAATCATGTACAAATGTATATTCAGCAGTTTTAGTTAAGCTTAACTGTTAAGTTTGGTCCTACAATTTAAGTTTATAAGGTGTAGTAACAGTTTAATTATAAGTTGTGGTATCAGTTAAAAGTCATTATCTTTGCCAATTGTGAACTGATTTCACATTCAAATTGGCAACAGATGCTTGAATGTGTTGATGGGTGGCTGTCAGTGCTCTTGCGATATATTAGCAAATATGTGACAAAGGCTTAATTCTGCCCAATGTGGGCCGATCGTTGCACAGGGGCTATGAAGCTTNTGCACCCCCTCAAGATTTTCAGGGTGTGCAACTGCACACCCTGCCCCCCCCCCGGAATCCGCAGCCCCTGCGTCTCATTAACGTAAAATAAGTGCAATAAGTACAAACACTTGGAGAGGGTCTTATTTATAGTCTTATTAGACACTTGGCAGTTTGTGTTCACCAGTAATCAAATTCCAGCGGGGGCAAAAACATAGTTTTGCCCCCGCTGCTTCTTCACAGCGGGGGCAAGCTGCCCCGCTGCCCCCGCGGTGGCGCCGCACATGACCCACACTTCAAAAGAAAGTTTTGACTTCAGGTTATCAAGGTCACGTCAAGTTACCTTACCTAAAACAATGTTTGAGTTCGTGCCAAAGTCACAGTCTTTTTCCGAAAGATTTGAAACTTGCAAGATTTCACAAGGTTATCAGTACCTACAATTGCTATCTCTCGGATTTTTCGTATCGGTGACCAAAGGTCAGGTCAATTTCCTGACCTCATTATAAGTGAACGGGAAAAATAGAAATGCTTCCTTTTCAGAGACTTTGCATCGGATCAGTCCAATTATGTCAGAATCATGTTATTTTAGCTCATGATTGATGACTCGGTTGCAATTCTTGCTCAGTTTCCTCTGCAAGGTCATCTGAGGTTATTTGGGATCATCAGCATTGTTTTGCTAATACATATTAATATAATGAAGATAGAGACGATCGACGACTATGTTTGTCTTGTCGAGCTGCGTCGCCCCACATGCAACATGACCTACCTGGATCATCAAATGACCTTGACCTGAGGTCAAATTTATCAATTGACCCAAACAGGTCACCATTCATATTTGTCAAAGCGCCTTGACGAGACGAACACGATGACGTCACAATTATTTCCCTATATTTGTTGGGTGAAATGCTATTCACGAAAAACTGCTTTGCCAAAAATAGCCTTTTTGACCTTTCATGACCTTTGGAGCCTAAACTATCGACCTTATCTAAAATCTGAGGTCAAATCATTAGTTGCATTTTTCAAGAGCTTACGATTGCTTCTTTAACCATTGTCCATTTGTTCCTAGCATAGTTTCCGATATATTCGGGGGTTTCTGGAGCAGAGTCCTAAAACCGGAAAATCTCGCCCTTGATGACCACTGGTGACCTCAATTTTGACCTGATCTAAGAAAAGACTGATAAACTTTTGATAGAGCCTGTCTAGGGCTATCTAATGTCGTTTTTTGTTTGTCGCTATGTTGCCTAGTTTTCGAGATCTCACGGGGGGGGGGGCGGAAATCAGCTCCACTGCAATCGTGTTCGGCGCGAACCCCCTGAAGTGCGCAGGTTAAGCACAAAGAGGACCTACTCCACAAGACAGATATTACAATCAAAGCTTTCGGGTGTTAACGAATGCCGCTTAACCTTCGGGGAGATTATAAAACGACACCCGCCCCCTCCCCACTAAGGTTTTATTCCAAAAAGTTTTTACACATGCGACATGTCTTGCTGGAATTTTTAGTAGCTGAGTTTACAACAATTATACGTATCCTATCAAACTTTGAAAGGTATACGGCTATTAGGTCGTGATTCGTGACCTATGACCTTTTCGTCAAGGTCATGTCAGACCACAATGGGCCACTGACCTGACCCCAAAAGTCAGCAGTTGACCTAGATACTCATATTGGGATTCATTCTGACTCTCCTTATGACAGGCAACACGTTACCGTTTACAGTATCTCTCTATCTATCGGTATCTCTCTAGTACGGTGTGGTAGACAAAATTAAATATAAACAAAAGTAATTATGTGATTCAGTCTTATTCATTCACAAAACACAGCAGTCCCCTTCAATCCTCCTAACCGCCTCAACCGTTCCCATTCATTTTTACCTTCCCCATATTTTTACTGCTCACGCGACATACTTTTCCGACACCTTCGGTTCACACAGGCAAGCGACATATCATTTATCCCACTCCGCATTACACTTCCCACCTGGTCTTTCAAACGCCACATTACATCTCTGTAATCGGTACATCATCACTTACCATACAACAATAGCTGGCGCGGAGGCGTCGCTCGTAAAGCATCGGCCGCAAGGACGGCTCGGTAGAGGTGAACACGGTCGTTCTCTGATCCGTTCAGTCCTTTGCGCTGCTCGCTGGGCGGGCGGGAGACTTGGTCTCGTTCAGCTTGCTGGTCGCATGTCTGGCAGAGTGGATGGAGGAGGGTGGCCCTCGTCCGGCGTAATTCCTCTGTGTCCTCTTCGCTCATCACCGAGCTGACATGTCGCTCCACTGATCACGAAGCCGCACATTGCGAATGTGCGGCGGACAACCGTCCACCTCCACGCACCAAGGTTCGGATATCACGCTGTGACTGGTGCCCAATTTCAGACCTCGTACGCAAATCTCGATCCACGGCGTCTGACCCACACGGCGTCTCCTACTTGATAGCTCCCACCAGAGGTCCTTGCTGTTACTTAATGGGCTGATCCATCGACGTCCGATGACAGTTGTTGGCCAATTGACATGGCCGGGCGCACACGCACCGGTTAACGATACACCCTGCGCTCCAGAGCAGTTGGACGTCAGTGCAGCTGTCCTTTTGGCGTTACAAATTGTACCAATAGACGGCCTCTTCTATCGAGGAATGGCGATCTTTCCGGGCCATGGTCCTTGATGCTTCCGATGATTTCTCTCGACGATGCGGGTTTCCCAAGACCCTTCGTTGCACAGCGTATAGCGTGGCGTTACATTCACGTCTCCAGCACTCTGGTTTGGGGCTGTGAAAAGACAGATCATTGTCGAGCAGAAATTGTCTTCTGGCGCGCCGCGCTTCTTGAAACACTGACTCGAGCTGTTTGACAATATAATATGCGTCCTCGCTCCTCACTGGCGCCAGAATCGCAAAGCGAGATGGTCGCGTGACCATAGACAGGTATGGGAACCGCGACGTGAGTGACATCCACATGCAGTCTCTGCCACGTCTCTCCAACGCTGAGAATCCCTCGCGTCCACTTCACAGGAGCCGGGTCTACCGTCTGGCATTCCTCACACGTCTTCACTACTTCCCGGGCCTGCCGTCGCGTCACCGTCTCATCCTGTCTTCTCGCAAAATACAGGGTGCGGCGAACGCCGGGATGGCCGCATGACTCATGCACTGCTCTGAGGTTTACAGCACACGCAGTGGCCTGCACTCCGCACGCAGTGCTGCTTTGCCGACCCTCAGGGTCGGGCAACCACATCGCGCGGGATACACGCTGTCGCAAACTGTCCGCGAGGTTACATGAGAGTGACGAACTCCACGCGAACGCTGAGCTCGTACTCGGCCACCAGAGACGTTAGAAGTGCTGTCCGCCGCCGGATGAGCATTTCGCTTGAGGCCTTCGTCTTCAGCCGGGCCTGGCCACTCAGAGCGTTACTAACCCAGTGCAATACTGTTCTCTCTACGGTACGGTATCTCTCTAAAGCATCTCTCTACGGTATCTCTCTAGTTATACTAAGCGCTATACCAATGCCAATTTTTGGACGTGGTCGATCTTAGGTCGTTCACTTGACCTGTAAGGTTACCCGTTGACCTGAAACATAGAAATCGCATACTGTTAGATTCCTCTCACGACAGGCAACATGCTGGTTCTTACCGCATTTCTGGTGGTTTGTATGTTTCTTCATCTTCCTTGGTTTGAAAGTTAACAGGGGGTCTTTTTAGGACTCTCCTCGTAAGGTGAAGGTGATAAAAGGTTCCCGTAGGGCGATGGTTAATCGTTGACAAAGGTTGTTCTAACATACCATAAATTTCCGATTTTGTATTGTGGAGTGAGCCGTCTTTGGAATTAACCTTCATCTGGGATCTCCATGTGCTTTGGGCCAGTCCGGTCTGACCAGGGACCCTTTCGACCAGCCCAGGAACAATTTCGGTCTAGCCAGGGGCCCCTCTGACTTGCCCAGGAGCCCCTCCGATTTGCCCAGCGACTCTTCTGGTCGTACTGCGCTGGCTGCTTTGTCGCTCTGCTGACATGCTCAAAGGGCCCTCCGACCTGCCCTGGAGCCGCTCCATGCTGACTAGGACCCACTCGGCATGTTCAGGGGCCCTTCCGACCCCACCCGCAGGCCCTTTCGGTCTGGTTAGGGGCCCCTCTGACCTGCACAGGCACCCTTTGAACTTCCCAAGTGCCCTCTGGTCTGTTCAGGGACCCTCCAGCATTCTAAGGGGCCCTTACGACCTGGCAAGGGACTGCGCCGTCTGTTTAGTCGCCTTGCCGGCATTTTCATAGAAGGCCCTTCGACCTAACCTGGGGCCCCTCCGTGCTGATAAGGGGCCCATTTGGCATGTTCAGGGTCTTTTTAACCCACCCAGGAACCCCTTCGGTCTGGTCAGAGGCCCGTCTGACCTGCACACTGCACAGGACCCTTTCAACTTCCCAGGGTCCATCTGGTCTATCCAGGGGCCCTCCAGCCTGTTCAGGGGCCCTTAAGGCCTATCAAGGGATTGCACTGGCTGCTTTGTCGCCCTGCTAACATGCTCAGGGACCTCTCCGACCTATCCAGGAGCCCCTTTGTGCTGGCTTTGTACCATTCGACGTGTTCCGGGGGCCCTCTGACCCGCTCAGTGGCCTTTCGGTTTGTCCAGGGGCCCTCTGACATGTACAGGGCTATTTTGAATGTCCAAGGGGCTCTCTGGTCTTTCAGAGAGGGCTCTGGTGGTCCTATAGGGCCTCTGAAGTGTTTTAAACTGTCTAAAGACCGCGTGACCTTCCGACCCGGAAGTTCAGAACCCATGATACCGCGTGTAGTCCCGTCAGCCCTTCTCGGCGCGCTGCGATCGCCGGAAAGGGCCCGCCTGGCCTCCAGGGGGGAGGGGCGGCCGCCCCCTTGGCTACGTGTCTGAGCATTGCACACAGATCAAATATATTCTACTCGCACAAAATTAACCGTGCGCTTGTTACAACGAGCGTACACTGCACTGGGGGCGAGCGCTTTGCAAACCAGTCGCCGATACTTGGTCGACGCATCAGATAAATTTGTAAAAACTAATTTTGTAATAACAAATATTTGTAATAACATTTAGACTTTATCCTGTCTTTTTGCAAACAAAATTTATTAAGCGTGATCTATTTTAACTTTACCGTTCTTTTTTAGAGTGATCACTTGCTTGTTTTTCTCACAAATCGGTTGTAACATGTTAAATTATCATGTATTTTCGTGAACGTATACTATTTCCTTTCAAAGTCATGTACGATGAGGCCTTGAAATACAGGCCGCTAAAGCGCCCCCCCCCCCATCCCAGGTTACCTGAGCTTGGCCTGAGCGCTTCCTCAGACAATACAGGCCGCTAAAGCGCCCCCCCCCATCCCAGGTTACCTGAGCTTGGCCTGAGCGCTTCCTCAGACGGCCAGAGCGCCCCCTTAGGCGGCCAGAGCGCCCCTTAGGCGGCCAGAGCGCCCCCTCAGGCGGCCAGAGCGCCCCCTCTGGCGGCAAGATCCCAGTGAGCCAACTCAGGTGACAGAGCGCCCCCTCTGGTGGCCAGAGCGACCCCTCTGTGGTGGCCAGAGCGCTTCCTCTGGGGTGGCCAGATCGCCCCCTCAGGTGGCTAGGGCGCCCCTCAGGTGGCCAGAGCGCCCCTCCAGACGGCCAGAGCGCCCCTCAGGCGGCCAGAGCGCCCCCTCAGGTGGCCAGAGCGCCCCCTCTGGCGGCCAGAGCGCCCCCTCTAGTGGCCAGAGTGCCCTCTATCATGGGCGTAGAAACGTTTTCAAAGTTGGTGTAGCTCGTCATTGATGGCATCTGTCTTTTTATTTTTATTTCCCGTATTTTGTTAACTCGTCTTTTAAATGGTGCAAAAATGAATTGTTATATATAAACGGACAGTTTAAATGAACACACGGCCACACAAAAGCCCCTTGGATGATCAAAATTGCATATCTTCTTCAATAAGTTGGTGTGGATTTTCCACACCAACTTTCAAGTTGGTGTGGAGCTTTCCACGCCAACCACATACAAAGTTACACCCATGCCCCCTATGGCAGCCAGATCGCCCCCTCAGGCGGAAAGAGCGCTCCTCTCAGGCCGCCAGAGCGTCCCCTCTCAGGCGGTCAGAGCGCCCCCTCTCAGGCGGCCAGAACGCCCCCTCTAAGGCGGCCAGAGCGCCACCTCTCAGGCGGCCAGAGCGCCCCCTCTCAGGCGGCCAGAGCTCCCCCTCTTAGGCGGCCAGAGCGCCCCCTCTGAGGCAGCCAAAGCGCCCCCTCTCAGGCGGCCAAAGCGCTCTCTCTCCGGCGGCCAGAGCGCCCCTTCTCAGGCGGCCAGAGCGCCCCCTCTTAGGCGGCCAGAGCGCCCCCTCTAGCGACCAGAGCGCCCCTCCTCAGCCCAGCAGCCCTGCCAAACACAAAGCGCCCCTCGACTGAGTTGATGGAACTGCTCCCCTGCCCCCCCCCCTTTCCGCCGCCACTGCCGAATGGACCAAAATGGCCTTATTCTAACAAAATCAAACCAAAGGCTTTTATCCGTCGTCGTACTTAGTTGGACTATTGTCCGCTAGTCGGCGTTACTAGAATCCGCTAGATGGCGCTACTGTTGTCCACCAGGCATCTATGTTGGTTGATTTTATTTTCATGTATTTATCCTATAGTACGGGATGGTTATATTTTTTGTAACTGAAGAAGCAACCCAGTTATGCTCAACGATCAACGGAAACTTCGACCGTTAACAGTAGGTAGAGTTAATTTGATTGTATTCCTATCTACTTACAAAGGAACAACATAGCCTAGTGAGTGATTAAGTTAAGTACTTGTAATTGAAGGGATGCTTGACAGATAGCGGTTTCTAGATGGTTCAAGTTTCGTGTGATATTTTACAAAATATAGATATTATCTTAAAGGAAGTGTGCCTACTCTTTTGAAATGTCAAATATATTTTTATTACGGTAAGAAGCTATTGGTTTGATCATTGGTTACGATAAAATTCAGTCTGGAGCCCCTCCCTTTAGTTGAATTTTTACTTATTTTCTGTTTTGCACTTATTTTATTTCAAAACTCATAAATGATCGTCACTATAAACAGAGCAACGAAGATGTTGCCTATAATGGCACACCAAAGACGATAAAAACCTATACGAGCAATGTATGGGGTTGTTTATAGTTATCGAGGCTCTGTTCGGCAGCTGTTATCAGTGTTCACGTCTCACGATTTGTTTTCTATTGGCCAAAGCTAACAATATATGCTAGCGTTGTAATTTAAAGGAAATAGTTCACATTTGATTTTTTTCCGAACACAATTTGATTATATTTTCAAATACAACTTCTTTTCATAATGTCAAAAATAGCCATACATCGCGCCGATTCACTTTCAGGACAAAGGCAGCTGCTTAAATTGATTATTTCAGTCATAAACTGATATTCGTTACTTTGCTCCGCCGTTCATTATTATAAACGTGGCTCAGCCATCATGATTTCGGAAGTGTAGTATGTCGTTCGTAAGATTACTGTATAGCCTCTGTCCAGGCGTGTGAGGCCCACACTAGCCTCTGCCCAGGCGTTTGAGGCCCACAAGCCTTCGACAAAAAGTCAAATATATTCGGCTGGAGAGCCCTTTCAGCCCAGAAAACTTGCACGTAGGGTTTTTTTCAACACAGGCTACAAAACTGCTATCTCAGTTCAAAACTAATGTTGAAGGTGAACAATTTCCTCCCAACATGAGGGCGCCGTCAGCGAAAGGTGTTGAGCGGGGAGAGGGGATAGGCTCCGATAAATTTCCGAGGGCGTCCTCCCGGCTTTCACATACCTCAAAAGGCGCCCTCCATAGATACACCTCTGAAGACGCCATCTCACATAGCTCCAACCAAAGGTGACCTCCAATACAACTTTGAAACCACCTTCCCTCATACCTTTAAGAGCTCCCTTCGACACACATCTGAAGATGCTCTCCCACATACATTTAAAGGCTCCATCCCTCACGCCTTCAAAGTCGCCCTCTGGGCTCCGATATACCTCTGAAGGCACCCTCCCACATATATCTGAGGGCGTCCTCCGATACATCTCCGAGGGCGCCCTCCCAAATAGCTCCAGAGTCTGTGAGACCAGAGGAGCCCACCGCCTCACATTCAGCGAGGGACGCCTTTGAAGGTATGTAGATAGGGCGCCATCGAGTCTCAGATGTATGTGTCTGAGGATGCTTTTGCACTATGGGGAAGGCGCCATCAGAGGTGTATCGCTTCGGCGGGTGCCTTGGTATAGGTATGTGGGAGGGCGCCTTAAGATGTGCATCGGATAACTCCTTTAGAGGTGTATCGGAGCGCGCCTTGCATTCAGTGGAACGTGCCTCATATTCAGTCGGAGCGCGCCTCATATTCAGCGAAGGACGCCTTCGCTGAATGCGAGGCGCATTTCATGAGCAGAAGACGCATTCGGTGGATTAGGGCGCCTTCGGCGCCCAATGGGGGGGGGGATATGGTGCAGTCGGTACAGGTAAACAGGTTATACTTAAAAGGTACAGGTTTACACGTTATATGGTACAGGCTACCACGTTATATGGTACTTGTTAATACGTTATATGGTACAGGTTTACACGTTATATGGTACAGGTTTACACGTTATATGGTACAGGTTAACACGTTATATGATACAGGTTAACATGATATACGATATGGTACAGGTTAACACGATATGTGGTACAGAGTGGGTGATATAGGGCGCCTGAATTGACCATGTATTTCCCGAATATTTAATTTCTCGGACTCTTCTGAATTTAGCGTGAACTAGCTATTATTTGCACGGTAGTGAGTATTACTGGCTAGCATCAAAGTGGTACTCCGTCAAAGTTTGTTATATAAAATTGGTTAATTATCAGCTTAGTGATTTTGACTGATGCTCAATGTTATTCACTTAAATACATTGTGACAATGGTATATTAATATTATCTTTCTGGTTTGTATAAGAAGGCCACCATTGTGGTGGCCGTAAGAAATTCTCGAATGCTCATTTGAGTGCTCCCCTCCACGGAAATCTTTAGTAAAAGGCGAAAGATCTGTACGTTTTAAAGGGAAACCAGAGATACTGTATAACCGCTTTTTCTGGGCTATATGCTCGAGAACTGTGATTTTCTAGGCAAGTTGCGGTGCCTACTAGCCATTTTTGTCAACAAGAATGTGAATAATTTTGACGAAGTGGATCTGGTGTTCTCGGTCTTCTTTCCACCCTTTCAATATTTTCCTTGTCAGCAACTACTTTTTTCTAAAAAACGCGCAAAATCCCCAAAAGAGCCAAATTTATGGTCTCCCCATTGTACTCCATCTGTTGATTGGAGCTGGTACCACAAGTTCACGCTCTACGGCCGTCCTCAGTGCCAGCCAGCCGATTTTTCCTGCCTAATTATACCGTTGTCAGAGGCGCATCCAGGCACCTTCGTCCCGCAGACTCTCAGCGGCACTCTGAGTGGACGGAGAGACTCGCGCCGGTGTCTCGTTATCAGCGGGTCATCCTTTGTTGAGGCCTGCGTTGAGCGTCGTCGTCGCTACCCCGGCTGATCGATAGCAGTCGGTGTCGACGGTGGCCGCCCTGTGGCCTGCCTAGCGCCGCCTCTGCCGGCCGGAATGCGATGACGCTACGGCCGGGCGGCGCGGCGGCGGCGGAGCACGTGAGGGAGACTCAGCCCCCTTTCACGACTTTCAGGATCCCTTCACGATGACTTCAACCCGGCTGTCAGAATCCCTTTACCCCATTGGAATACATGTAAATAGCGCCGAAAATAACGATAGGCTGACGCAAATACTATGACATTTAGGGTCAGGGGCGTCGCCGAGGATTTTTGAGTGAGGGGGTCGGCTGAAATGACGAAAAAATATAGGTATCCTCATTTTTATGCGTGACGAAAAAATATACCCCATTTTTATGCGATTCTTCGTAGCATTTTTAAAGTGGATGTTATAGAAGGTGTTTGTTATTAAGCGAAATTGTTACGGGTTTGCCTGATAAACCCAGAAATAGAGGCGTTTGGCCCTTGAATAGGACAAGATGTTAAAAATTGTATTAATTAATTTAGCGTTACAACGAACCGAAGACGATGACGATGACTTTGTTATGATAGCGACCGATGTGACGCCGCGAAGCGTTGTGAAAATGTTAATTTTAGGTAGTTGAAAACGAAATTGTAATATTAGAAGCAGACCGTGAGTGCAACAAAGCCTTAAGTTATAGCAGGTGTTTGTTATTAAGCGAAATCGTTAGGGGGCTGTCTGATAACCCTATTCCCTGCTGGCGGCCAGAATTACGTTAACCTGCGGGGGGCAGATTCCGCCCCCTAGAGATCTCGAGAACCGCTTGGCCGAATTCGATGGGACAAACACCATTCGATTCGTCGTGACGACATCTTTCTTTTTGGATCCATAAATTGCCTTTTTGCTCTAAAATGGGGGACCAGGGGGCAAAAATACGATTTTTTTTGTGTGTTTTTGAAAGGTCATTGTGGCCATGTGATTCGACCGATTTGCATGCAAAAAACGTTTTTGAGCTTCCAATGTGCTGTATCTTACAAAGTTGTGAAAGGGCCAAGTAAAAAACCGAAAAATCATAGGCGCACGCAAGGGATAAAATAAATGGAGAAGTTTGTGTCAAAATAGTGCTTTTCCTTAGTGTTTGGGACGTGGGGAACGTCACACTGTGGGCTTTGGTGCTGGTTATTTGTTAATGTAACAAATTGTGCATAGGCGGATTTCAGGTAAACAACGTGGGGGGCAACGCATGTGCTAAAACGCCTTTTATTAATCTTGGTTTTTGAAGTTGGGCGTAAATTGACGGAGAATATCGCCTCCGCATTTTACTATACCTGAGATGGCGCCTCTGTCCCAAAATATGTATAATCAAATTATGTATGATTGTAAAAAGGCTCGGGACTTAGTTCTGACGCTTGTTATTCCACCGCAAATTACGAAGGAAGTATGCGCCGCACACCCGCATTCGAAACGACCTCCCAAAAACATGAATCTGTAGCCGCCTCTGCTGGGCCGATGTTTTCAAATTTTTCACAGAACACGCGTCATTCATATTTAGGAAAAGTCCGAAAGTTTCAAGACGATAGACGCAAAGGTTCAGAAGCGGCGGGCGAAAAACTACCGGGGGGCAGAATCTGCCCCCGCAGGGAATAGGGATAAACCCAGAAATATAGACGGTGAACACTAAGCCTTGAACCTTCTCTTGGTTGCACATCTCGGTATGATGAAAAATATTTAAATGAAGGTAGTTTTGCATATAGGTACATTAGCCTGGGATAGATAAATAACGATGGCCGGTGGCAGTCAGCGGTAAACAGCTGGTAACAGTGAAATGGTTAGAAAGTAAAGGTACATTGTGTATACCTTGCGTCTTCTTAGGGAAATTGATGTAGATTCATTTTGCAAACGCAAGACATGAAGTATAATTCTATTACATACTCTGGCAAATAAGGAATGATCAAATGTACATGCATAACTTTCGAAGATTGGTGTAACAAAACAATTGCAGATTAATTCCCCAAAGATGGACAAAGCGTACCTTAACCGTGGACCAGGGCTGTAGACAGAATTGGAGTAGCAACATATTACATTAGCTTTACATAATGGTAGAGCCTAATTATTCCTCGCCAGTGCAGGGGGTGCCACCTCCTCCGTTTTTCGTGATTAACTCGCGTAGGTAGGTACTTATCATCCGAATTCGATGCAACTTGCAGTACCCTGCTTTTGAACAATTAAATATATACTCAAAAATCCGCCAATGAACCGTGACCTATGACCTGTTTCTCAAAGTCATGTCATGTACAACTGGCGTCCCGTAGATCGATGATTGTAGCTTGTGCAGTTTCTGAGTGTTTGTTGTTTAGGACCATATCCACATTGCACAATTACTGGTGTTACCAGGTGATATTTATGTTTTCACTAAGATCGTGACTTCTGATGACCTGAGATGACTTTTTTGGCCTCAGGTGTTTTCTAAGGCATTTTGTGGCGTTTATCTATTTTATTTACAACTTGGCATCTATTTTACACAAAAGCCGTTTTCACGATGGATTATTTTGCGCGAAACGTTTTAAAACATTTTAAAAGTTTTAAAATAATTTAGTAATAGCTGTTTTCACGATGGACTAATTTGCGAGAAATGTTTTAACCCTCGCCCTATGGCCTCGTAGGCGAGGGTCCTTAACCCTTACCTAAAACTAACAGTTTAACATTTTCACCCTCTAACAAAACTGTCATATCCTTTCCGCCCTTCCCTAATGGTAGCGCCATCTATATATTATGTTTCGTCTAAGTATGTTTGCTGCTGCACCTGATATACAAAATATACCGCCGGTGGAATCCGTTCGAATCAGAATCATAATCAGATGGTTATTTTTTTCGTAAATTAGTCCATCGTGAAAACGGCTGCTGCTAAAACATTTCAAAACATTTCAAAATGTTTTAAAACATTTCGCGCAAAATAATCCATTGTGAAAACGGATAATTATATGTTCCACCCGAGTCATGCTCTTTCACAGGTCAACCGAGGTGAGGCGAGGTCACTGACCTCCGATGACCTGAGATGACCTTTTTAGATTCTAGTAGTTTTGGGAAAATGTGTGACGCTTATTTCAATTTAGCACCCATTTTACATAATTGTATGTTCATTCACGATTTTAGCTCAATTATAGTTTGATTTCCACAAATGCATGATTTGGATGACATCCGGGTCATTGTCATGACTTCATAGGTCATCTCATAATCCAGGACATTCAAATCAAATGTTATATAAACGGCTTCCTCTAATCACAAGCAACACGTTCTTGTTTGAATCGAAGCTCTAGCTCAATTGGAAACAAAACGCCAGGAGCGTACCCTCCCCCTCCTCCTGCACGGTCGTGTTAGGTATCGGACGTTGCACGGGCGAGGCCCGAGGGTTACATGGCTACCACAACGGATTCTGCCAGTTTAGATAGGTATCATATGCTTATCGGCTATCGCCTATCACTAATGGACAAGGGTAAGTTAGTTAGGGTTCCAATCATCTACCTTCTCTCTTTAAAACACAGGACCTTGCTTAGTAGACGCCTTTCATAGGATGGGAATCCCATAATGTGATTGAAAATAGGGCGGGAATGAAGATGGAAATGTGCAAGAAACTTTGGGAAATTCCGATTGGAACGTCGATTGGGAGCACCATATCATTTGGTCCAAATAAAACAGTAGCATATGCTGAAATGGGTGGGAATGGAGCCCTATCAGTATGGATGCGGTTGGAACGGATTTTGGTCTGGCTGATGGGCTGGAACGGGTTGGGGCTGAAAAATTTGTCCCATGAAGGGCTCTACTGGTATGAGATGTCCATGATTCTTAAATCATTCTAGGACCGGCAAGTTTTGACGACTATCTACCAATGTTAAGTATATGTAATATGTATGTATGTGATATGACCGTGTACCTACTTCACAAACGTAGTGCTTCCTCACTTATGTCGCATTTTAGTGCTACGGGCATAGAACATGTTTAGTGATTGATATTTCTCTTCGTTTTCCTTTCGGAGCAGGGGGTGTGAACGAACTTCGAAGGGAAAACGAAAAATCACCGAATGGACTGAGCCCATTTCCACGTCTAGTTTTGTATATTAAATATGTATTTTAATAGGTAACTGGAATCAAGCTTCCGACATGCAAGTGCATGGGGTTGGGAGTCGATCGCTTATCAAAAGTGAGGGGGGGGGGTCAACCCTCCTGCGGTCTCAATAGTTTGGTCGTCTGACGGGGGGGTCGGGGGTCGCGACTTCTCACCCCCCCCCCCCGTGCGACCCCCGACCCCCCGTCGGCGACGCCCCTGCCATCAGGCCATTACAACGTTGTTCTATAGCCTTGATTACAACCATCAGAACTTACATCATCAGGCCAGCAAAGACCATTATAATCCATTAAACCATTAGGAAGTTACCATTACGTACCATCAGAACCATCAGAAACCATTACGACCATTATGGTGTATACCATCAGGTCAGCGAAAACCATTATAATCCATTAAGACCATTAGGAAGTTACCATTACACACCATCAGAACCATCAGAGAACCATTACAACCATTAGGGAATTCAGAAACCATTACGACCATTAGGATTTCTCTAATGGTTTCTTATTGATTTTGTATAGGGAGGTAGCAAGTTATTTGTGAAAAAAACGTCTTCAGACAGACTTGTAACTGACTCAGAGTTGAGTCATGAATCGAATCATGAGTCGGACATTTTTTGGATGAGTCGTGAGCTAAGTCGACACAATTTTCAAAAGCGGGACTTGAGTCAAGAGTCGAGTCGATTCAATGTGTTTGAAACAGAACTTGAGTCAAAAGTTGAGTCGGTTCTTCGGTTGTAAGTCAGACTTGAGTCGACTCAAAGAAATGCAACAGGGACATAGCTAAGGGGACATATTGGGGCCACGCCCTTTCACCTGAGCAAACCAATTTACACTAGATAGAATGCGATTTATCTAACGCTCGACCATATCCCCCACCCTCACGGTCAACATCAAGTACCTAATAATGAAACTGGTCGGCGTATTTTCTTGTTCCGGCTTTTTCAGCCTGAGTGACCTTGGCCGGCTTGAGGAGCCCTCGATTGGCCTGTGGGGGTCCGGTCGTTCTTTACAATATAATACAGTCAGTGTGTCCTTTCCTGACTTCTAGAGCAATATACACTATCGATTTGACTATAAAACGAATACACGTCAGAGATTTTACTTTTTCACGACCTTTGTTTTTTCACGTTTTTTTTCCTTTCTCCAGCTATTGAGCGATAAATGTCCCGCTAGAGGCGCTGGCGTCGGTGGCGTAGTGATGATAAATACTTTCAACCATAAGGTTCACATGTTAAATATATGATTTTCAGACGATGCTGGCTCGTAACCTATAGGACGTATTTTAAATCCGACTTCTGTAGGTACCAGATAGCTATCAGCTTTGGCTGCAACGTTTATTTTTACAATTTTTTATATTCTGGTCACAAAGAGGTTAACCCTCGCCCGGGGAGGGGTGGGGTTTGTTGCCAACCTCCTCGGTTTTTCAGAAATAACTCACGTAGTTATCAACCGATCACGATGCAATTTGCAGTACCCTACTGTTGAATAATTTGACACATACTCTGAAAATTTCGAACTTTCAACTTTCATGACCTCTGACCTATGACCTGTTTCTCAAGGCCATGTCAGGCGCAACTGGCGTCAACATCAACTGGCAACCCTCAATCCTTGTTAGACGTGCGGTTTCCCAGCGTTTATTGTTCAGGAGCATATGCAGAGGTGTTTCCAGGTGACAATTGTGGCTTCCGCTTAGATTGTGACCTCGACTGACCTTTTATGAGGTCAACCAAGGTCACTGACCTCCGATGACTTTTCTTTGCTTCTGGCCGTTTCAAGGACAGTTTGTGACGCTGATTTCAAATCTGGGACCCATTTACACAATTATATGTTCCACTGGGGTCATGCGCTTCCGACCTTGCTTCCGACCGACCCTGTCCTGTCCGACCCCTGTGAGGGGGCCCTCGGTCGGCCTGAGGCCGACCGAGGGCCCCCTCAGGCCAACCGAGGGCCTCCGAGGGCCGTCCGAGGGCCCCCACGGCCCACAGGCCGAATGAGGATCCCTTCAAGCCAACTGAGAGGATTGGTGAAACCGTTATGGAATACNGCAGGGCGGAGACCAGGTCTGTCATGACCAGGGTCTGCTGGTGGCTGGTTTTGCCCAGCGGCAGCCGCCAGTACTGGCGACAGTCGGGCTTCAGCAGACCACAGAGCCTGGACAGCACGCCACATAAGTGGCTGCTGTGCTGACTGGTGGACAACTGCGAACAATAGCAACGTCAGCCGGTTCCGAACAGCAACAACGCAACAACGTTGACTTTTGAGCAGCCTTGTGATCAAAAGTCAACTGCAACTGTATTAACACATTCAAGAACAGACATGACAAGCACCTGGCCAAGTTAGAGAGAACAGGCAGCACCTCATGAGCAACCCGCTCCCCTTGCCTCTTATTCTATCTACTACTACGAGAAGTATCTACTACTACGAGAAGAAGTAGCATCTGCGCACAACTGGCTGTCCTGCTTATTAGTGGACAGACTTTTATTACAGATTGGTGGACTAAAATTTCCATAGAGATTGACACGATCATCTCGCAAGGTAATCTCATACAGGCAAACATTTACAAACAGACGCCAGCACCATAACGGAGTAATCATCACAAAAAAGGCATATGTCAGTGTCCATGGCTCGGACCTGAACCCGCCTGTGCCCGTACCTTGACCAGACAGTGGAGGAAAGCCAGCGCCAGTGTGGTGGAGAACCCTTACAGAGGTCGAGCAATCGCCCGCTTCAGACAGCAGGCTCTTGAACGCACTCCTCATCGACCTTCACCTGCGAACAGACGTACCAGAACTGCTCTCAAGCCAAACACGCAGACACGATACACTGCCGATTAGACGTTTTTAAGACTGCTCGTCAGCCAAACATACATGACACGCCCTACACCTGCCGATAGACGTACACCACAACAGACTGCTCTCAGCCAACACGCTAGACCCACGATACCCTGCCGATATTTTACGTAACAGACTGCTCTCAGCCTAACTTAAGCACGCTAAACAACACTCCGACCAGACGTACAGACTGCCCTCTCAGCAAACCACTACAAACACCTACACCTGCCGACAGACGTACAGACTGCTCTCAGCCAAACATACAAACACGCTACACCTGCGAACAGACGTACAGACTGCTCTCAGCAAAATACGCAGACACGATACACCGGCGAACAGACGTACAGACTGCTCTCAGCCAAACACGCAGACCACGCTACACCCTGCCGATAGACGTACAGACTGCTCTCAGTCCAAACATACAGACACGCTACACCTGCGATAGACGTACAGACTGCTCTCAGCCAAACATACAAACACGCTACACCTGCCGAACAGACGTACAGACTGCTCTCAGCCAAACATACAAACACGCTACACTGACCGACAGACGACAGACCTGCTTCAGCCAATCCCTAACATACAAACACGCTACAACCTGCCGACAGACGTACAGACTGCTCTCAGCCAAACATACAAACACGCTACACCCGGCGAACAGACGTACCAGACTGCTCTCAGCCAACACGCAGACACGATACACCTGCCGATAGACGTTACAGACCTCTCAGCCAAACATACAACACGCTTTTCACCTGCGAAACAGACGTAACAGACTGCTCTCAGCAAAATACGGCAGACACAATACACCGGCGAACAGACGTACAGACTGCTGCTCAGCCAAACAACGCAGACCGATTACACACTGCCGACAGAACGTAAGCAGACTGCTCTCAGCCAAACATACAAAACACGCTAACCCCTGCCGACAGACGTACAGACCTGCTCTCACAGTCCAAACATACAAACACGCTCACCTGCCGACATACGGTACAGACTGCTCTCAGCCAACATAGCAAACACGCTACACTGCCGACAGACGTACAGACTGCTCTCAGCCAAACATACCAAACCACGCTACACCTGCCGACAGACTACAGACTGCTCTCAGCCAAACATACAAACACGCTACACCTGCCGACAGACGTACAGACTGCTCTCAGCAAGACATGCAGACACGATACACCTGTGCAAACACTCGTTGTCATCTTTACTGAAATCAATACATCGTCCAAACCTATGCAATGTTCGTAACTTACTGTCATGATGCCCCTTACCGCCAAATTTAAAGACAGTTCTGTCAAGGTGACCTATCCCTTTCAGCTGCCTGGGTCGGATGGAGCCCAGTCTGCCACCATACCAATCCACAGCCATCTCCGGCAGTGCAGGGCTCCTCCCGGGTCGGCGCCACGTCCCACCTCGCCCGCCCCCGACACTGACCTCCCTGTTCTCCTGGAGCGCCCTGACACTGACCTCCCTGTTCTCCTGCAGTGCCCTGACACTGACCTCCCTGTTCTCCTGCAGCGCCCGATCGAACACATCAGTAGCGTCCGGGTTTGCTGACCGCAGAAGGTCATCTGTTGCCGGAAGAAGAAGCTGGCGCCGTCAAAGAAGGCATGTCGCCGCCGCACCGCGTGTAGACGAGACAGCAGACTGATGGCCTCTGTAACCTGAGGAACACAGTCACAATCACGTGAGGAACACAAACACAAACACAGACACAGACACAGACACAGACACGTGCACAGACACAGACACAGACTACAGTCATACAGACACAACACAGACACAGACACCGACACAGACACAGACAACAGACGCATCAGACACAGACACAGACACAGACACAAGACAGCAGACACAGACACAGTCACAGTCACAGACCGACACACAGCACACAGACACAGACACAGACAGTCCACAGACAGCAGACACAGTCACAACACAGACACAGGGACACAGACACAGACACAGACACAGACACAAGAAACAAGACACAGACACAGACACAGACACAGACACAGACACAGACACAGACACAGTCACAGTCACAGACAGTCACAGTCACAGTCACAGTCACCTGGCATGCAGCGAGACTTCGTACACATGGGCAGGGCATGGCCAGACTCAATCACACCTCTCCTACACAAATGAATACTCTTTCTATGTCCTTATAACAAAACTCTTTCTATGTCCTCCCAGTATCCCTAACATCAAAGTGCCCAGGCACCACTTTCAAAACTCCTAAATCAACATCAAGGTAGCTTTGAATCCACTAATTGTCTCACCCTCCGCTCGGTGGATCCACACTGGGCGGCCCTGCTCAGCAGCGTCGGCAGACAGTTGGAGAAGCGGGCGCACTCGACGGGCAGGATCTCGTTGACGCGGTGCAGGATGTCGGCGATGAGGAGCGTGGCGGACAGACTGAGCGGTATGTCGGCCGTCACCACCACCTCCACCAGGCCCTCCAGGATGCCGTTCTCCAGCAGGATGTACAGCAGTGCGGCCGTGTGGTTCATCACCAGGTCAGGCCTGTGACGTCACACATCAGGTCAGGCCTGTGACGTCACACATCAGGTCAGGCCTGTGACGTCACACATCAGGTCAGGCCTGTGACGTCACACATACAGGTCAGGCCTGTGACGTCACAGACGACCTGTGACCTGTGACGTCACAGGTTCAGGCTCGTGACAGTCACTACAATTCAGGTCAGGCCTGTGACGTCACAATCAGGTCAGCCTGTGACGTCACACATAACAGGTTCAGGGTCTGCTGACTCACACCCATACAGTCAGGCCTGTGACGTCACACATCAGGTCAGGCCTGTGACGTCACACATCAGGTCAGGCCTGTGACGTCACACATCAGGTCAGACCTGTGACGTCACACATACAGGTCAGACCTGTGACGTCACAGACGACCTGTGACCTGTGACGTCACAGGTCAGGTCTGTGACGTCACACATACAGGTCAGGCCTGTGACGTCACACATAAGGTGGGGTCAGTAGAGCTGCAGCCACGGCAGAATACGATCAGGCGGTCAGGCAGGCTCGCAACTGGACTGTGCCCAGTGAGAGTGAAGCGAGCCCGTCCTGTTATCACTAGAGGCAGAGGAAAGACCCAGTCCCGTTCAACATCAGCCAATCAGTAGGTAGGTACACCCAATCCACCCTGTAATGCTTCAGTTAACCCGCGCCGGGCCGGGGGTTGTTTTAGACACCCCCCCCCCCTCAGGTTTTTCCTGGATTTATCGGGAAACCGGCCGGCCGCGTAGCGCGCCAAATTTTCATACCTGTTCGATCATCTTTTGTCCAGCTTTCAAAAAAGTTTTGACAAATGTCATGGTTCATGTCAGGTCACCAGGCCTAGGTCAATGACCCCACCTCCGGAAAAAGTTTGTGGTTCCACCAAGGCACAGTTTTTAGCGGATTCGGTTTCGTACTTACAGGGTTTATTAAGAGCATGACTATCTAAAGTTTGATATATCTCGGATTTTCGATTATCGGTAACCTAAGGTCAGGTCAAATTTCCTGATCCTCCCCATTTATAAGTGAATGGGAAAATAGAAAGATGCTGCTTATTCTGAAAGTATCATTGGCATCAGGCTGCATTTTTCAGGAATCATTTTTTTAGCTCATTCTCGAATGACTAGGGTGCGATTGTTTCTAAAAGATCTCTAAAGGTCATCTGAGGTCATCTGAAGGTCATCAGCAATGAATTTGCTATAACTTCTTGATATATTGAAGATAAGAACGAGCGGGATTACACCACATGTATTTGTATCGTCTTTCCGCGTCGGCCCCATTATAGCAACATGACCTATCTGGGTTCACCAAATGACCTTGGACCTGAGGTCAAATTTTTTGAAGTTTACCTCACAGGTCATCATGTATATGTTTCAAAGCGTCTGACTAGAGGAGACACGGATAGTGTTGAAATTGATTATGTGATTTTTAGATCAAAAGCTCATTCAGGGGAAAAGCATATTTTACCAAAAACTGCATTTTTGACATTTGATGACCTCTGGATTCCCAAACTATTGACCTGATATGGAAATTATGAGGACATACATTGCGGATTTGGCAAATTTAAATATCTATCTAATGCTTCTTCACGATGATTACTCCTTAAGCTATCATAGTTTCCGAGATATTTGCGGGATATCTGGAGATATGTCCTAAATCTGGAAAATTTGCAGAAATATTTTGACCTTTGAGACCTCTGGTGACTTCTAATATTGAACCTGAGCAAAATTTTTACGAAATAGTTTCCAAAATCCCTTTTGACGAGCTCTCGAACGGTATTTTTGGTTTATGTCTAGGTCCCATAGGAGCCGAGTTAGAAGGGGGGGTGTCTAAACACACACCCCCCCGGCCCGAGGAAGGTGGCGCCGAGCACCGGCCCGGCGCGGGTTAAGTCACGAGCTCTTAGAATAGTGTTGAGCCGACACCCCAAATATGATAATTTAGAGGCAGTCGTAAACGTCTCAGCGACCCGAGACAAATAACGAGGGGGACAATCTATAGAACCACTCGGCCCTGCTGTTCAAACCACCTACGATTCCATCGCACATAACGTGCGAGTACATCACTGACCGCGTATCGCCCAGATGAGGCAGGAAGATGCGCGCCTCCTCGGCCACGAAGCCCTCGTACAGCTTGGTGCTCTCCGAGGGCAGTCCACCGTCCAGGTACTCGTTGACTAGCGTCTCGGGCGACTTGGTCTGGTCGGGCGGCTCGCGACCCAGCAGCTCAAACAGCACGGCGATCAGCGCCATCTGTTGGACACAGCGGCACGGGGAGCAGAGCTGTCAGTCTGTCTGGTCTGTCTGGAGAGCAGACGCTGAGCGACGGTCCAGCGAACGTCACAGCAGTTATATCACAGCAGCGTAATGCAGGCATCGCAGAACACGGCCACAACTGCAGTAGTAACACGGACATTTCAGTTACACAGGCAGACTGGAGAACAGACACCACAGTGACGAATGCGCTGCCCGGCCCCGTAGTCTTTCCCGCCTACCAGCAAAGTGTTATCCAGAAATACAGCATAGAGCGTCTGGTCCAGACCGGCAAGCAGGGCCGGTCTGGATTCCCAGGTCAGTGGCCTTTTCTTTTCCGATCACCATTCAGTTCAAGTAAGGTAGCCTTCCCTGCGCCGTTGTCTGCGGGCCAATCCTTGCCATCAGCTCTGGCCCGTCCTTACCCTCAGCTCCGGCCTGTCCACCTGCAGAGAGTCGATGAGCGCCCGGAACGCGCCGGCGTGTTGTGAGCAGAGCAGGAGAAGGCCAGTCCAGGAACGGAGCAGCGACAGCAGCGCCACCTGGGCCGAGCGCATCACCTCCTCGTCACTGCTGGCGCTGCTGTGAACGGTGAGAGACGGGGGTGGTCACAGACAGGCTCAAGGCAGGACGGGAGAAGGGAGGGAAGGGAATGGAGGAGAAGGGAAGGGAGGGGCGGAGGGAAGGAGGGAAGGGAGGGTAAAGGAAGGGGGGAAGGGAGGGGAAGGGAGGGAAGGGGGGAGGGAGGAAGGGGAGGGAAGGGAGGGAAGGGAGGGGAAGGGAGGGGAAGGGATAAGGGAAGGGGAAAGGGAGGGAAGGGAGGGGAAGGGAGGGGAAGGGAGGGAGGGAGGGAAGGAGGGGAAGTGAAGGGGAAAGGGAGGGGAAGGGGAGGCGAAGGGAGGAAGTGAGGGGAAGGGAGGGAAGGGAGGGGAGGAAGGGAGGGGAAGGAGGGGAAGGGAGGGGGAGGGAAGGGAGGGGAAGGGAGGTGGAAGGGGGGTAAAGAGCGAAGGGAGGGGAAGGGAGGGGAAGGGAGAGGAAGGAAGAGAAAAGAAGAGAAAAGAAGAGAAGTGAAGGAAGAGAAAATATAAGAAGAGAAGAGAACAGACGGAGACGGGGACGGGGACGGGGACGGGGACGGGGCACGGGGACGGCCGGGGACGGGGACGGAGAGGGCGGAGTACGGGGAGGGGGGTGGGGGGGGGGGGGGGTCGGGACGGGGACGTGGGACGGAGACGGAGACGGAGATCGGAAGACGGAGACGGAGACGGAGACGGAGACGGAGACGGAGACGGAGACGGAGACGGAGACGGGACACACAAACAAGCAGGCAGTTAAAGATTAGCTGACCGAAGGGATGTAAACATGACAAAAACTACTGCATACTCTACATTTATACAATACTCCGACGGCTAGGGCATGTGGTGAAGAAGATTAGATGATCAACAGCAACTCGCCGGTAACAGCGTTTCCAGAACCTGATCAGCTTGACTTCCTACCATTACAATAACAGCGCAGGTGTCACCCCCACCACCCTGCCTCTCCCAGTGCCCGGTTTGACCCACCTCCTGGCGGCGGCATCCGGCTCGAAAGCATGGTGGCCATAGTGCGGGTCGGCCAGCGGAGCCAGCAGCAGACCGAGGTCAGGCCAGCAGGCTGACGGCCGCGCCAGCAGACCGAACAGCGCTGACAGAACGGCGTCCACGGCCCGCGGCTGGTAGCAGTCCAGCACGGCCCGCAGCAGGACGTGCACACCGCCGCAGGCCGCCAGCTGATCACTGTTGGCAGCCGCTGCAGGGAGGAAGAGGTGGGACTGAGTCAGGGCAGAGACAGAGACGAGCCGTCGGCAGGGGGCCAACACAAGTTAACCAACACCAACTCCGTTTGACGTCGTCAGTTAGGTGGTCTTTACATACAAATACAAGGCACATTTTTACCACATCGCTCGAAATATTGCGCACATTTTCATTTCTGGAATCATAAAATAAACACAGCAATCAAATGAGTTTAAATCGCACCAAAAAAAAAACATGACTGCACAGTTCATCACCTGTCTGTACACGATTGTAAACGCCCTACCAACAGAACGTTTTATGTAAACAGCTTTACGACTGCTGAGCTCTCGCCTAACGTACAGAGCTGAGTGATGGTGGCCAGAGTGATCATCCACAGTCTGTCCCTCTCGATGGGTCCATCGGCCGTGATAGCCAGCAGACAGCGGGTGAGGTCGGCAGGGAACAGGCGCGGCGCCACCGCCAGCAGCTGCCTGGCCAGCCGCAGCGCCTGCACCCGCTCCACCGTGTTGTCCAGGATCAGGTCCATCGAGCGCACCATCAGCACCGGGATCTGAAGTACAGGACAGGGGTACAGGGTACCATCACCAGGGGGATCTGAAGTATAGGACAGGGGTGTCAGACGGGGGTACAGGGTACCATCAGCAGGGGTATCTGAAGTACAGGACAGGGGTGTCAGACAGGGGTACAGGGCACCATAAGCACCGGGATCTGAAGTACAGGACAGGGGTGTCAGACGGGGGTACAGGGCACAATCAGCAGGGGTATCTGAAGTACAGGACAGGGGTACAGTGACTGAAGGCGGCACAAGTCAGCTAACGACCTCAGTAGGTATTCGACAATAGGAACCACAACTCGAGCAGTGGTTAGCAACTCAAACTGTGTACCACTACTTGCTCATGAGCATTCAAGAGCAAACCACAGCTTAACACCGATCATCAAACCACTACGCAGAAGTCAACGTGTCTCAAACATAAAAAGGTCCAATACCGCGTTGCGTATCGACACCTAAATGCCACGTCGCGTAACTGTCAGTCCCCACTGGTGACCCAGCCGACACCTGAAACCTGATAACGACACCTGGAACCTGGAACCTACCTGAAACCTGATGACGACACCTGGAACCTGGAACCTACCTGGAACCTGATGACGGAGCGGACGTCCTCCGGCAGTTTAATCAGGTAGCGCAGCGCCCGGTAGCCGGCGGCCCGAACCTCCTTCGTCTCGTTCACCAGTGGCACCCGGAGGCTACCGGCACACGCGTCGTCCCAGGACATGAGGTCAGAAGACACACGTCTTCAGCCCACGAGGCCAGAAGACAAGCGAGAGGAACGCGCGGCAACCGGTGACGACCCGCCGCTATGATGTAACAATGCGAGGATGAATGATGCGTGTGGTGATGATAATCAACAAGCAGAGACGAACACACTGCAACATGTTGTACATTTCATTTACAGCCGACCTGTATTGCCAGCGATCAGCCAGTAATTTTGTATACATTTGGTCCGAACCTTTTGAATGGATGGATTACCGCGGTTCAGGACCCGTGCTAAGCCGAGTTTGTTGCACGGGCCATGGCCCACCACCCGATCACGCAAACTACTGGATAACCAGCAGAATTTAGAGGTGAAAGTTGTGACGTGCCCGACATACCTGGCCACGGTCCGCCCCGCCCTCTGACGTCACCTGACTTTGAATACAACCACTGCCACCGTCTGCAAGCCATCCCAATCCGAGGCAAATAAGCGAGCGCCGAAGCGACTCAGAACTCAGGCTACAACACTGGGCTAAGGTCAGAAGCCCAGATTTCACCCGACTGATCTACAGGGCGGACAGTTCACTCAGAACTTGTCTGACAGCGCCAGCCGCAACACTGACCAGTAGATGAGCTCCTCCCTCTGAATGGTCAGCTCCTGGTGGGCGTCCAGGCCGGAGAACACCTTCACCAGGGCGTTCAGGTAGGCCAGCCGCTGTCCACGACTGACGCCATCCCGCTGACAGACCCGCCACACAAACTCGAGGATGTTCTCCGACGGCAGCCGGGAGAAGTCGATCCGGATCGGGTCCTCATCGCTGTCACGGCGGCCTGTTCGAGCACAGAGCATACAGTAGCACTGTCAGCAGGACAATCACACAGCATACAGCTAGGACTGTCACCAGGGCAGGGTTGGAAAAAGGGGGTTTTCATCAAAACCCACTGGGTATTGTTTTTGTGTGGATTTTATGTGTTTTTTCACCTGTTCGTAGCCAAGCGATACAAACAGGAATGTCCCAATTTGGAAATGTTAAGCAAGCAGCAACAGCAAGCAAAATTGTAAGCTCCTTAGAGGGATGTTACGTGTATTTGATGTATGTAACTAAACACATACCACTTGTTAGCAGACTTGTGATTGATTCTTATTGAATCATTCTGTTTTTACTTGAATCTTTCTTTTTTACGTGAATCATCATGAATCGATTCACCTCCTCATGAATGAATTAAATAATCATTGATTGAAATCATCTAATTCAAAGGAAATAGGGTGAATTGACATCATTCATGGGACAATGAATCATTATTTTTGGGGACAGCAAAAACTATACAAAAGATACCAGTCTAATAAAAGCTTGACCTCGTTAGGATTAGACGGCTGACATCGGGCATTCAAACGTGCCACCATGTATGCAGCGTGAGGGCAAACTATTTTTTGCGGCAAGTGCGTACCATTGTATTTCCTATCAAGGGGGCTGCTTGCGAGGGAACTCGTGTGACTACACAAGAAGTTGTTCGGCAATCGGTTGCCAAAAAGAGGCAAGTGATCTGCCGAAAATGGGAAGATTTGACGTTTCATATGTAAGTAATTTGCTATAGAACGTAGGTTATTGGATTGTTTATTCGGTGAGAGGGACAGCGCCATATTGTCATCTTCATTTCGCTATGTGATGACATGTTCAATTCGCTATGTGATGACGCTGAAATACAGCTTTTCATGTTTAGTGAACCGGTTCTTGATCACATGATGAAGTTTTAAAATACTTTACCAGTACGGAGTGCAGTGGAACCGAAGTGTTCGAACGAGCGTAGTCTTATAGATGGGTCCAAAATCCATTTTCGTTTTGCTTGAATGCATCTTCATGCTTGCTGCGTGCGTGCGGCTCCCGATCACTGCACTGATTTATGTAAAAGTATACACTGATAATTGTATCTAACTAACATATTATGGTATAGGCGTACGTGGAATGATGTTAACACTACTGCAGACTTTCCACCAGATAAATTAAATTAAAATTGAATACCAACTGCACATGGCTTTGACTTCGAATTCACCTCGCAGGTGAAAATCAGAAATAGAAATAAATGAGAGATACTGAAAGTGCAGCTAATATTGTTTCACTATTGCAAACAAACAACAAAGCTTATCAGTTGCCGGACACAAATTGCCATAAACTCGCTCCGTCTGTTATCATGTCATGCATGCTTTACCTTAGGTCACCGATTTGCTTTACCTGAACATAGGTCACCGATTTGAACCAAAATCGGAGATAAACAAAATGTAGGTAATGATGCACTTTTGAAACGCTGAAGGTTTTCGAATCCATCATTCAACCACTGTGGCTGTGGCACAACCGCAAGTGCCATTTTTGGGCGTTTTTGGCGGAAATGGTAACCGTATGTGGGTCAATGGGTTAAAACAGGTAATGAGAGAATCTCTGCGTTTTCGCCTGTTTTCATACGGGCTAAATACTGCATGGCCGGAAAGCTGAGGTGCATTCTTGGGCAGGAAGCTCCAGTAAAATGGCTTCCAGATTTTGAAATCCAGACGTCAAAACTGTCCTTAAAAGGCCAGAAAGGCCAAAATGTAATCGGGGGTCATTGAGGTCAGTGACCTGGTGAACCTCAAGAAAAGGTCAGTTCGATGTCACAATCTCAAGCAGAGACACACTGTCACTTGAAAAACATTTTTTTGCTTTGTCCTGAACGTCAAACACTACGGAAACTGCACATGTTAACTAGGGATCGATATTACGGGACGCCGTTCGCCAACATGACCTGAGAAACAGGTCATAGGTCAGGGTCATGCAAGTTGGAAAGTTCTAAATTTTCAGGAGTATTGTTGTCAATTGTTAAAAGTAGGTACCTTAGAGTTTTCATTGTGAATCAGTAGGAAACTTCGTGAGTTATTCGATAAAAAAAAGAGGTGGCATCACACCCCTACCGAGCGAGGTTATTCTTCAGCATACACAGCAGCTCCTGATGCCTCCATAGTTCTCATTTTGGGGGCGTTTACTCATAATTATCGAGCTGACTCCTGCGTGCCAGAATTGATCCATTATTCATACCATTTTCTTCAACGCTCATTCAAAAGTTCCTCTTCCGCCCATAGGTTTACATTATGAAGGAATGGCCTTGCCCTTCACATATAGGCAGCGCTAGTTTCATCCATGGCAGGCACTCTGGCCTATGCGGCGTTAAGCTTAAAGCGTGCCGTCTAATCCTATAGAGGTCAATGAATAAAAGGGAATAAACTGAGTGAAACACATGTTCAAGATCACTTTCAGCACCATCATTTGGTCTGTAAACACCCTCATTCCGAATATATGCACTGTTATTTGCACTTACGCGTTGTTAATAATTTTGATTGAATCCTTCATGAATCATTCATGATTGTTTCACGTGAGCCTGTGAATCACTGAATCATTCATCAGTGGTAATGTTGAATGATTGAATCATTTATTTTTGCCGGTGAATCATGATTGAATCATTCATAAAAATTTGAAACAATCAGAAGCCTGCTTGTTAGATTACCACGATTAAATTTCACATTCCATTCTCTCATCTCTTTGGTCAGTAGAGACGGGAGTTCAATGGACGACGCTGTTCCTTGGAGAGTTGGGAGTCTGAATGGTGGAATGAGGGAAAATGCAACATTGTTTCCTTTGTAATCATCATAAGTCTGTTAACAAATCACATCAAATTCAATGATGCACCAAACATCTTAAATTAAAAAAGTCGGGAACTTGCTCAGTACCATGTTGATAAAAAACCGGGGTGGATTTTTTAGTTAATTTACCCACAAAAACGGGTAGTGGCCGGGTAATGGGTAGGGCCAACTCTGCACCAGGGCTGCTCAATCACACAGCATACAGTAGCACGCTGTCACCAGGGTTGGCATTTTGTGTTTGGCAATGGCAAAGGCAATGGCAAAATGGCAAATGGCAAAAAGGTTTGGCCCTGGCCAGTGCCAGTGGCCATAGCCAGGTAATCCCCTTTTCTTCCGGGCGAAAGCGGACCAAAGTGGGCAAAACTGACCAAAATCGAAATGAAATGAGTGTTCAGTCATCAGTGTTTCGTTATAGGTGATTTGTAATTTGTATTGTATTTACCTTTGATCTTTTTCTTGGACATAGTGTGACATCAAATTACATTGCCCAAAGACCAAATCGCAAACAAAAAACGGAATCTTCCCAAATCTGGTTCTTATATTGCTGACATTCATTGCTGACATTTGACTCAGATTACCCCAGATTACCCTGAGCCCATCCCACTTGTGGGGTCGAATCTCGAATCTCTGACCTTTTAGTTTCTTCAAACGGATAACTTTTGTATTTTGTAAACGAATGTGGCGTTTTTGCCAGCATTGGGTGGCAAATGTATTACCTCAATAGCAGTGACTAAGTAATGTTTCCGCCGGTGTGGACAGCCGGCAAGCCAGTCCAGCTAGCAGCTAGCCGACCCATTTGGCTGTCCGATCAGTCAGAGACAAACCAGCTAGTGAAAAACCGAGCTTGTCAATGTAATTTCGACTTGTGAACAATCAATCCAAAAAGCAATTGTGGTTTCTATTTTTTAATGCAATCGCACTACACTCAAATTTCCTTAGAAAATTAGTTAATCTGAGTAAACTAGTCCCGGAAGCAGAAATGTGAACGTGAAACTTTCGTTTGAAACCTGATCATCAGAACTAATTCCTCACATATTAACCTAAATTTGCTCCAGGAGCAATAAGCTCCAAAGAGCGCGCCAAAGTTGGTTGATTTTGCATATAAACCTGTGCCTTGTTAGCGGGCTTCAACCCCCTAACTTGGACGAAAAGTGGGTCAAATACGGGGAGAAATATGTATTTTGTGGATTTTTATGGTACTATAACCCACACCCTGGTAGGGGAAGGTTATTTTGCCCCCCCCCCCCACCCTGATTTTTTTTTCTCGGAATAGCGGGGAAAATGGCCGCGCAGCGCCAACAAATTTTGTAAAGCTGTTCAGGCATGAATTGCCCACACTTCGTGAAAATTTGACTTCAGGTCAACACAGGTTAGGTCACCAGGACACGTCAAGTCACCTTGCCTTCCAAAATGTTTGTGAGCGTGAGCGAAAGCCACAGTCTTTGCCCAAGAGATTTGAAACATGCAGGATTCATAAGATCATAAGTACCTACATTTGGTGTATTTCGGATTTCTTGCATCGGTGACGGTGACCTAAGGTTAGATCAATTTCCTGACCTCCCCATTATAAGTGAACGGGAAAATACACAAATGCTTCCTTTTAAAAAAAATATGCATTGGATCAGGCTGATTCTTTCAGAATAAAGTTATTTTAGCTAATGCTTGACGACCAAGGTGCAATTATTGCTCAGTGATCTCTGTAAGGTCATCTGGGGTCATCAGCAATGATTTGCTAAAACTATTGATATAATACAGATAGAGACGAGCGGATGACACCAATGTGTTTGTCTTATCTGGCCGCGTCGCCCCATCTGCAACATGACCTACCTAGGTCACCAAATGACCTTGACCTGAGGTCAAATTGTGAAATTGACATGTTTCAAAGAGCCCCGACGAAACAAACACGATGATGTTAAAATAATTGTTTTCTATCGTTTTTAGATAAAAAGCTATTCAGGAAAACCAGTTTCACCAAAAATGATTTTTTTACCTTTGATGACTTTTGGAGCCTGAGCTATTGACCCGAGCTAAATTTGTATGACAACTAGGTCGATTGTATTTTTCAAGAGCTTCCAATTGCTTGTTTTCCGTTTGTTCCTAGCTATCATAGTTCCCGAAATATTTTGGGGTTGTTCAAGCGAAGTCCTTAAACTGCAAAATTTGACCTTTGATGACCTCTGGTGACCTCAATATTGACCTGAGTCCAAAATGCTTCTTGTAAACTACCAATGTCCATGTCGAGAGCTTTACCAATCGCATTCCCCTCCCGATTGCAATGCCCTCCCGTTCGCAATGCCCTCCCGTTCACAATACCCTATTACGAACTACCTAATGAAAAATTCCCCTCCATTCGCAATCCCTCCCGTTCACATACCCTATTACTACCTGCCTAATGACGAATGCCCCTCCCGTTCATATTACCCTATTACGAATCGTCCTATGACGAATTACCCACCCGTATCGACAATAGCCCTGCCGTTCATATTGCCCATCCCTAGCGTATAATGCATTCCCCTCCTTGCTGTTATAATGCATTTCCCCTTCCTAGTCGTTAACTTCAAACTAGCCTTCCCAAGATCGGCATTAGTTTCAATGCATAGAGACCAGAGGGAAATCAAATTGGAAACCTGAGCTCCTACAAACGTTGATGAAAATGGCGTGTGTACAAATTGTATTTCAAGAATAGCAATCCAACCGTTCAACCGTTTTTGTATGGCTTCTGACAGGGCCCGTTAACAGGTGTACTCCACGGCCACCACTTGACCTTGGTTCCCTCTCTGTGTCACTACCCGGCCGCGCGGCGACCGCCTGTTAAGCGATTGGGGTGGTTTTAACCATTCGCACAGGGATCAGAGATCTCAAATATTGCTGCCGCTCTGCCGTCACAACCGGGACTGAGGTTGTGAAGCTACTAAAATGCAGCTCCAAGGCACTGCCATCAAGGCACTGCAGCACTCTCTGCCCTCTGGTGGCTATGCCAATCGAAACTAACCGATTTTAGTAAGGCTAGTATGAACTAACGACTAGGAGGGAAATGCAGCAGGAGGGGAATACGATAGGGAGAGCAATATGAACGGGAGGGCATTGCGAACGGGAGGGGAATTTGTCATTAGGCAGTTCGTAATATGGTATTGTGAGCGGGAGGGGATTGCAAACGGGAGGGACATTCGTCATTAGGCAGTTCGTAATAGGGTATTATGAATGGGAGGGGATTACGAACGGGAGGGGAATTCGTCATTAAGTAGTTCGTAATAGTAATAGGGTATTGTGAAAGGGAGGGCATTGCGAATGGGAGGGCATTGCGATCGGAATGGGAATGCGATAGGTTGGGTAATTCGTAATAGGAGATTGCGAACCTTCCCTTTCGAACTTTTTTTTCTGCATCTGTCCAGCTCTTTAAGTTTTCGAGTTAGATGGGGGAAGGGGTCATTTTTACCCCCATCATGGCGAAGTTGTCTCGGAGGCCCACCGGGGCGCGGGTTAATTGCCATGCTCATCAAAATAAATAAATGTAACTAACAGATAATTTGTTAATGGGACGTTGTTTGTACCATGTTCAAGAATGCTTTACCAAAACCTGTCAGTCAATATTTTGCATCTCAACCAAACCAAGGTAAAAACAAGACACCAAAGTACTGCATTTTCATTTAAATAGGCAACAATTTACTAATATTGATTCATCAAATCATCAGTAAGCATGGACTTCAGTGAGAAAATGATGTTAAGCTGGGCTGAAAGTTGCCCACATTATGTTTCTATTCCACCTCTTGAAAGGTAAGCTAACATTTGGATGAGTCTTAACACGCGCCCGGGGAGGGGCTAAATCCGCCCACCCCTCCTGTTTTTCGACGATAGCGGAAAAACGGCGGCGCGCAGCTCCGCTGTTTTTTGCATACCTGTTCGAAAATGAACTACTCACATTATGTTAAATTCTTGGTCTCATGTCATCTCAGGTCAGGTCACCAGACGAGGTCACGTCATGACCTCACCTACAAAACGTGTTTGGTCGTTTGTAGAAACAGGATTTCGAAGAATCAATTTAATACTTTCAGGATGTCATAATGTCATAAGGGTCATTAATACCTACCAATTGCAATATCTCGGATTTCTGTAATCGGTGACCTAAGGTCAGGTCAATTTTGTGATAACCAATACTGATGTCAAATAACTCTCGACATAATAAAGATAGAGACGTGAAATAGTACCTATGTGTTTGTCTTTCGTCGAATACGTCTTAACAAATAATGCAACTTGACTACTTGGTCCGCCACTGACCTTGACCTGAGGTCAAATTTAGAAAAAATTGACCTCACATGTAAAAAACTCAATATCTCAAAGGGCCTTTTACGAGACAAACATGATGACGCAAAATAATTGCTTTATTGCCGCTATTAACAAGTTATTAAGCAAAACACTTTTTTCTGAAGAAAAAAATGAACCTCAAATGACCCTGGAGCCTAAAATACTCACACTGAGCTCAACTTTGAGGACAAACCAAGTCGATTACAAATTCAGAGCTTTCGATGCTAATAGCCGTTTTCTCTTACTATCATAGTTTTCGAGAAAATTGGGGGTATCTTGGAGCAAATTCCAAAATTGGAAAAATATGACCTTTGATGACCTCTAGGACCTTGATATTGACCTGACCTAAAAAAGGACCGAAGTACTTTCGATAGACCTTGTCGCGGTCTATTTAACTGCGTTTTCCGATTGTCGCTACGTTGCGTGTTTTTTTAGATCATAGGGGGGCGAGATCCCCCCCCCCTCCAGGGCATGTTATTCTCAGAGGCCCTCCAGGGCGCGTGTTAAGGAGCTGTCAAGTTGGCAACAGACAGTGTACATGATGATGATGATTAGGGCTTACAAGGAAAATACCTGCTGTCCAGAACAAAATTGGTTGACAAAGCTGCTGTTTTATGCAGCAACACATGGTATGATTACTCTTCTTCAATGAGCATTTACCATATGCAATTGGCTTACATGTCTGATATAATAACATTTAACAACATAACCTAATCATTTTATGTACAGAAATAAAGTGGAGCATTTCAAAATAAATATAGGTAAATATAAATCAAAATATATATTGTTATCCACAAAAGGCACTGCCTAGCTTCTGCAAAAATACCTTTCATTTCGGAGAAGCTTGGATGAGGTTGGAACTTGCATGCAGGAGCTTAGAGGATCCACAAGGATGAATAGATTAAGCTGAAAGAGCTTATATGCAGAGAAGTAACATAAATGGGCACCCTGATGTAGACACATTGAAACACATTATGTCCAAAAATGAGTTGTATTTCTATCTGGAAATGAGCACATCTGGTCACACAGAACACAAAATGGGAACAAAACTGGATGAACAAGTAGAGGATTGATTCCAAGGCTGAAGGCCGAGTTAAAGCAAGAGTTCATCTCTCAGCATTAACACGATTGATGGCCAACTCACTAGATGACGGATCAGAGATGTGTTTATCATGTATGTATTCTACAATGTATAACTTGTTCCTTTTTAGCAATTGTGTCATGTGTGTCATATTCATATTTTAAACGTGTTGTTTAAATGGTCGGTTGTGCTATTGTGTAGAGAAGAGGCACATACCTCTTTTTTCCTTTGTATGACAACAATCAAAGAATAGGCCTTATTAGTGAATTTGGTTGGATACTTATATGTGGCAATAAACAACTATAAACAATAAACAAGGGTCTGTTCCTGTGGCACCTCCTGCGATGAGTTAAGAGGAACCTGGAGCAGCCCATAGCCAGAGAAGCTGTGTTGGAGTTGCCACAGGAGCAATTGGATGCATTTAAAGGAGTATCACCTGCATGTGTTCAAGGTTGGATAAATATATGTTGACATTACCAAATGTATCAGCCATACCATAAATGTACTCTCCCAATCTTCTCTAGTTGTCCCCATCTCAATATAGGGAGGAAGTTGGAGGAGTTTGGAATTGTGGGCAAGCTTGGACTTGGAAAGAGGAACTAAGAGGCGAGCAGATTGAAACAGCCACTGCAATGATGAGCTTTGAGGTTATATGCAGTTGGAGCAAGTTGAGTTGGAGGTGCCACAGGAACAGACCCAAAGACAATTTGTGCAGACTGATGACTGATGAGTGATGACCTGGAACAACTTGAGCCAATGCTGAGCTAATATTCAACCAGATTTGCTTTGATAACAATTTGCTTCCAAACTTCACAAACTTGAACTGAGTAACATACCATTTGTGAGACTGACTCTGGCGGCTCTGGTGGTATTAAGTTTGGGCTGTGAAGCAGGTGCTCACAGCAAATTAAGATGATAGTTTTTCAGAGGCTTGAATATAACCTGGTTATTAAAACAAAATGATTTTGCATATAACATACCGGCAGAAAGGAACGAGACAAGACTTGCGCACCCGATACATTCACACGAAATAACACATTTTGGTTCCCAAGCGAAACCACAGCACAAATAATTCATAAATATTCTGAAAAAGACAAATATTGAAGTCTACTTACGTCTGGTACTTTTTGGCAAACGCACATTCCTCATCCGACCCACAACCCCGGACATATCTAAGTCCCCACACCCACATTGATGTAAACAATCAACGCTGATAAAAGGGAGGGCGGGTAAACATTATGGCTTTGTTTAAAGTACTGCCAAAAATAGGATGGCAGTGCTAAAACTTGCATGTGTTTGCAAACATCGAAGAGTGACAGGCGAAGATATGCCGCCAACGTGAGACAATATTGCATATATTATGTTGGAAGCACTCAGACCATTTTTTATATCATATTGAGTGCAAATATTGTCGATTTCGGAGGTAAGCAGTCAAGTAGCAGTCAAGAATGACTAAAATGCTGTCGCAAAGTTGCTGCCCATTTCCCGTCCGAGTTTGTGACAGCACCAGGCATCAGGTAAATAATCTGAAATTAATTCGACTTGCCCGCTTAGTTTGACCGGGCGTTGGTTACTGATCTGATCCAGTTGTTGATCACGTCGTCAGTGTGGATACGGGATAATGTGGTCGGCCCTACTGCCCGCCCAAGGAGCACTGTTCTTGTCCGTAAGAACTCGCACACTTGCTTATGTTAGCGTGAGGTGGCGCAACTAAGTCTTCCTCATCAATGCATGGACGCGAACAGACCGTAACGGCAAGTAAACTATAATATTTATGCTGCTGCAACGCAAAACATCTAAACAAATGAAACAGGGTCCGCAGTACGACACTCCCGCGAGCTTAGAACCAGATGTCCGACTGCGATGCCCGGCGATGATGAGGTTGCGTCACCGCATCTTCGGGACTCTGTTCCCATCACCGAAGGACGTCAGACAAGACGACGCAGTGGTGGTCCTGGCGGAAACCACCAGCGCGGCGCGAGCCCGGAGAGAGACAACAACACAACAACAGCTTAGACACGGTATTTGCTAGCTAATCCGTTCGACGATGGAGAGGTCTTTTACAGTCACCAAAAAAGGAAAGACAAAACGACACGATTTTGTCGGATTACAAGTTGTATTAACTAATGGAAGAAACACAGAATTGAATGATGTGTACAAGAGCGCGGTAGACTAGCGCACAACTCAGATTCGTTCGATAAATGCTTCCTTAGCATCCGAAATCCTGGATTAAAAGTTTCGTTTACAGCCGAACGTATTTGAATTCTGAACCAACACAGAGTGAACACCTGTATAAAGTAACTTCATCTTCCTGACACAGGAAACTCGGGGTCAGCTAAGGTCAACTTATGACGTACAGAACATTCACCTCTAACCCGGAGCTGCTAGCACGATGTCGCAGCGACTCACGTAATTCGGAGACGACCTACCCTCATGTGGCACGCCGCACGCAGCTGTACCAGCCATGACGTTCACGTGCCTGTCTCGTGCCTGCCAGCCTTGAGACACACGGCCAGAGACAGCGGCAAGGGGCTCGATGAGGTTGTGGGGGTCACGGTAGCTCACCGGGGAAGGCGCTAAACCCGACCCTAGCACACGGCCTTCAATAGAGAGCGACACTCAACATAACAGACCGGTGACCTTCCTCCCTGGCAACGTCACAGACCGGTTCAAGGCCGTAACTACTGCCCGGCCATCACCCTCGCTTCATTGCACCCAAAACTTACACACCAACACTGAACATGTTCGCTGAAGCAATACGCTAAGCCTAGGAAACGCTAAATGAATGGCGCCATAAAGGCGAAGAACGTCTAGTACTTAATACGGGCATGCTTTGACTTTAGCATGTGTTAGCTCACAGCTTGTGCGCACACATACACACACACACCACTGGATCGAAGCGCCCTCCGCACAGGGTTCCAGCAAGTTATCACATGTGGTTCACAATCATCCCACGTAGAGAGTAAGTGCGCTAACACGTCGAGCACCCTTCTTGTCGGTTCCACCGCCAGTTGTGTTTTTGTATCGCATCGCCGCGACCGGCGACCGGAATATCGAGTCACTTCTGCAACGACCGCTAATAGAGCGGCTGGCGACATCGCACGTCACATCGCGCTGCCGGATTATCGAGTCAACTTCTGGCTCCGCTGCTCGCCAAGTTGCCGAAGGCCCGCCGGCGCTTGCGATCCAGCGTTGGACACTGCCTAGCACAGACTCGGACGACTGCATTAAGTGAAGCCGCCTCTGTCAGAGTTCAGTGGTCCAGCGTCCCCGCGAGCTGGTTATTCCAGGAACGTTGTCGGCGGCGTCACTGGTGCCGTTCTCCTGTGATTGCCGCTGTCGGATGTTCACTGCAATATCACTGGGCGTTGTCGGCGGCGTCACTGCTGCCGTTCTCCTGTGATTGCCGCTGTCTGACGTTCACTGCAATATCACTGGGCGTTGTCGGCGGCGTCACTGCTGCCGTTCTCCTGTGATTGCCGCTTGTCTGACGTTCACTGCACTTTCATTGGGCGTTGTCGGCGCCGTCACTGCTGCCGTTTTCCTGTGATTGCCGCTGTCGAACGTTCACTGCGTTCTCGTCGTCGAAGTTCAGCACCTGCCACAAAATTATCAGAGTGAAACGGATGGAGCAAAGTGCAAAGTCTGAGAACGCTGCATTTTTGTTTATTACAGATTACGTATTCCTTTACTTGGAAAATGTCACCATAGGTGTTATGATTGACACAGAACACTAAATAACAGTAGCTGACGGTACACCAACCACACTTACTCAGTTACGGTACCCAGTTAGACTGACACTCTGGCAGATAAATATACTCTGAAGGCATACAATGTGAAGAAATCAGATCAAGACATGCATTGCTGACAAACAACTTTCCTAGAAACGCCATGAACCCAGAAAGCTATCCAAGCTCCAGCAACTGTTGTCACTTCTCCATTGAACCGACCACTCACCTGTCTGAGGCTAAGTCGAATCAGCTGCTTGTGCTTGTGGTAGATCTTGAGCGCGCCTTTGACGGCCACAAACGCTGCCGCTCCCAGCAGGGTGCGCTGCAGGCGGCTCGGCACACTCTCAAACAGCGCCCTGCCGGCCAGGGTGGCCACGGTTGGGAACAGGAGCGCGCCGCACAGCACGCGCGTCGCCGACACCGGGTCGTTCAGCGGCAGCGTGTCGACGTACGGCTGCGCAGGCGAGACGAGCTGCGGCGGCGGCGGCAGCAGGTGCTTCAGCAGCGGCAGCCGGATGGCGCTGGAGCGCAGGAAGCGCAGCACCGCCTCCTCCCAGCGCACCATCTTGGCCATGATGAGCAGCAGAGGGATGGTGGGAAGGCCGACCAGCAGGAAGATGGGGTCGGCCTGCTCCATGGCGGCCAGGCCCTGTCGCGGACCGACCACCTGGCGGACGCGGAGCAGAGTTGTCACGTGGCGGTAACGAACACGTCACAGTCGTCACAGTCGTCACAGTCGTCACAGTCGTCACAGTCGTCACACGTGGCACACAGCGTCATACAGCTCACACAGCGACATGGCACGGGCATGCCGTGATGATATGGGGTGTATGGGTGCAACGCCTACGCACCGATTACTATGTTTACACGGCACCCAAGGCATAGACAGTCAACACTCCTGCCGAAGGCACCACCGGCTAGGCGTGCAGCATTGTCACAGCGATACTCAAAGGCCCGATCGAGCCGGCAAAAGCCTCAGATCACCTTGTGGTTTCGATAGATGAGCAGAGTTCACAGGATTTATTAGGCGAATGGATGTGAGAAGCGGCTTAGGGAATCCAAAGGAAAAACAGCGCCAATCGTTCGGCAATAGCATTGGAAACTCACGCTGCATGAGCCGTTCTCTGCACCAGCCACAATGCCGGCTTCGGGCGTCAAGATATCACGGCGCCGCGTCATCACGGCATCACGGCGCCGCGTCTCACCTGCATCACGGCGCCGCGTCTCACCTGCATCACGGCGCCGCGTCTCACCTGCATCACGGCGCAGCTCGTCTCACCTGTCCTACAGTGAGCGCCGGCGATCACCTGCAGCAACGGCCGGGCTCGTCTCACCTGTTCATTCACGGGCAGCCGCGTCTCACCTGCTCACGCGGCGCCGCGTCTCACCTGCAATCACGGCGCCGCGTGTCTCACCTGCACATCAACGGCGCCGCGTCTCACCTGCATCACGGCGCCGCGTCTCACCTGCATCACGGCGCCGCGTCTCACCTGCATCACAGTGACGGCTCCGAAGGTGACCGCGGTCCAGTAGACGGAGCCGATCACCACGCCGGCGGCAACGAACGGACACGACCGGCTGATGAACTCGTCAATCAGGTCCATCACCATCACCACAGGACCTGACGGCACAGTCAGATGGGAATCAGTTGATGCCAGGTTCATCACCATCACCAACACGATCTGATGACAGAGACACAGTCAGATGGGAATCAGCTGACGTCAGGTCCATCGCCACAGGACCTGACGGCACACACGTATGGATGGGAAATGATTGATGCATGTACTGATGGACAGAATGCTGCACATGTGAAAGTGGACTGTCAGAAGAAAGGACAAACTGATGATGATCTTTGTTTTAGGCGCTGCAACTGTGGTGGTTGCGTGGCACCCAGGAGAACAAAACTGATTGACTGCGTTCAGAGGCGCAGCCAGGGGGCAGAGGGGGAACGTGCCCTCCGGTTGCCGACTTTCACACTAGAAATGATCGGCGACGTCCCTGTTTGCGACTATTTAGGGGCCCTGCAAAATATAGCGGCCTAAATTCGGGCGACATTTTGTCGCGCCATTTTTTGGGGAGGGGCCTTTGCCGAGGAGGGGAGCCCTGGGGAGTCACGTCGAGTCACGTCGGCCCACATGAAACATGACCTACATGGGTCACTAAATGACCTTGACCTGAGTCCTGAGGTCAAATTTTGAAGTAGGCCTAAGCAGGTTACCATTAATATGTTTCAAAACGCCTAGACGAGACGAACACGGTAGTTTAAAATTATTGCTCTTAGTTAAATCGATGGAAAGTTATTCACGAACAACTGTTTTACTAGTAACAACAAACAACTTCAAGATGTTCGTGAATACGTTTTTATAAATTAAACATAAAGCAATCACGGATTATCGTATAACGGATGGGATTCTCGACGAATTTGGGGACTATTTGGCACCCTGGCGGCAGATTGCCTAAACAAAAACGACATAGGATGTCGGCGAGTTTCTCCGCGTCTGCTGTACAACCGTACGCATTTTTCCGCGGCTCTCTTCTTCGTGATTTACGCAAATATCCGCTTGTTTGAGACGCTGAAAGTATGTGATCTGTTGTCCCGCCACTTTGCAGTATCATGTTATCCATTGGATGATTAAAATATGCGTCTGCTTTTCTTGTAGGGAGATAAAACGCAGCTGGAATGGTGGACTGTGGTTTGCGGGTCGTCGCTTTTTATTCATTCTACTGGGCCCTTGCAACGCTCGGGAATGAGCCCTTTCGAGGCCCCCTCCCCTGGGTGAAATCCTGGCTACGTGCCTGGTTAAAGGGACTGTCCCACCTTAACATTATATTTGAGTTGAGATAGCCATTTTCCGTGCTTGGCATTTAAATTATGTATTGATTGAGTAAAAACAACACGAGTCGAATCACAAAGAAATTTGAGTTTGGTTTTGACATCTCCAACAAAGAACCCTATAGTGTATTAGCATTAGAATTCTTAATCGATGTCGTCATCTCTATTTACCCAATGTTTGTGAAAGTCGACTTGTTTTACATTTGGCTGTACATAAGCCTTACACAAGTCATACATATAGCAGCGTGAAGTTTTCTCTATTCCCCCAAAAATCCTTCATATGACGTCATCAGCCCAAATATTAAAACATATTTTTGTATTAAATTAAGCACGTTAGTGAGAAACAAATGTTCATAATCGATGTCGCAGAACTACTAACCCGCACTGCAGGGGGGTTGATTTTCCGCCCACCCCCCTCAGTTTTCAGAGTAGCGCAAAACGGCGGCCGCGCAGCGCGCCAAAAAATTTGTACACCGCTTCGGCATCAATTACACACACTTTGGCAAAAGTTTGACTTGAGGTCATCTCAGGGCAGGTCACAAGTCCATGTCAAGGTGACCTCACCTTAAAAATGTTTTGCGTTTCGTGCCAAATGCCACAGTCTATTTTTATAAAGTTTTGAAACTGCAGATTTCATAGAATATCAGTACCTACAATTAAAAGTATATCTCGGATTTTCGTATCGGTGACCAAAGTCAGGTCAATTTCCTGACCTCCCCATTATAATGAATGGGAAAATAAACAAATGCTTCCCTTCAAAAATATCCATTGGATCAGGCTAATCTTTCAGAATCATCTATTTTAGCTCATTCTAAATGATCAAGTGCAATTGTTGCTTAGTATTTCTACAAGTCATCTGAAAGGTAATCTGGGTCATCAGCAATGATTGCTAATTTAATCTTTATAGAAAAGATAGAGACGATTAGTGACACCAATGGTTCGTCTCGTCGTCCGCGTTGCCCCATAGCAACATGACCTACCTGGGTCACCAAATGACCTTGACCTGAGGTCAAATTTTGATGTTACCTTACCAGGTCACCGTAGTATATGTTTCAAAGCGCATCAATGAGACAAACACGATGCGTCAAATTTTCCCCTATACTTTCTTAGGTGACATGCTAATTCAGAAAAACTTTTTGTTAAAAACGGTAAATTTTGACCTTTCATGACCTCTGGAGCCTAAACTATTGAATCTGAGCTCAATTTTGAGAACCAGGGTGCGATCGCAAATTTCAATAGCTATCGATTGCCTCTCTAAATTGTTTGCTCCTATCTATCATAGTTTCCGAGATAATCGGGGTGTTTCTGGAATGAGCTTTAAAAGAGTTCCTAAAACGGAAAATCTGAGCCTTAAGTGAACACTGGTGGACCTCAATTGCTGACCTGATCCAAGAAAAGACTGAAATTACATTCGATAGAAGCTGTTTCCTAGAGCTATCCAAATGCCATTTTCCCTTGTCGCTTACGTTGCGTAGTTTTGCGAATCTCACGGGGGGCGGAAATCAACCCCCCTGCAGTTCGTGTTCGCCGAACCCCCTGCAGTGCGCGGGTTAATATTTAGCACCACATGCGGCGTACATTTGAGAACTTTTGAAAAGATGGGACAGTCCCTTTAAGTCCAGCACAGTTTTCAAAACCAAAAGTGGTGTATGCTGATTGCTGCTCAGTGTGCATGAACATTTGGATACTTAACCCGCGCCGTGCCGGTGTTCGGCGCCACCTTCACCGTTCCGGGGGATGTTAAGCCCCCTCCTTCTGACTCGGCTCATATGGGACGCCGCCGATAGCGGTGGCGTCCCATAGAAGCCGCCGCCAAAGAGACCAGTGCCAAGGTGAGACCGTACGCGAGGTACGGTCTATACATATGGGCTCCGCCGGATGGCGGCGACCAGAAAAATTGTCTGCAATCGATGTGTAGCACCACACATGGTGTTTGTTTTCCTGCAAACCACGAGGAAATGGCCTTAGTGGTCTTTTTCCAATCCCGCTAAGCCTCAGTGGACGGGCGCTCTGCGCGATCTCCTATGCAAAGTTATTTTCCCCGATCATCCGCTAGAGGCGCTAGCATCGACCGGTGGTCGCGAACATCAAGTGCCGACACGGAGTTCCAAATCCGCGGAGCAATCATGTTAACACCATCGCGATTGTCTCGAAAAGGCGCTTTGAAGAAAACAAATTCTAAAGGTGACCTGGTTAGGTCAATTTCAAAACTTGACCTCAGGTCAAGGTCATTTGGTGATCTAGGTAAGTAATGTTGTTGCATATAGGACGACGCGAATCAACGAGACAAACACAGTGGTGTCATTCGCACGTCTCTACCTTTATTCTATCAATAGTTATTGGCAAAAAGTACTGGTGACCTCAGATGGCCTCAGCTGACTTTGCAGATGTCACTAAGCAACAACTTCTCCTGGGTCATTAATAAATTGATCCAAATAAACCATCAAGTGGCTTATATTGCAACCTGAAACCTTCGTATGATACATAAACCTAGTAAATTTCATGAGACAAGAGCCTTCTCGCATTTATTTTTAAAGTCGACTATTATCGTTTCGTTTTATTCTTAATTTCTTAGCAATATTTTTGATGCATGATGTATTTTTTAAATGTCCTATGAGTAGTGCTGTGAGTTGTGACTAATGTACAACTGACACTACAACGTAAAAGCCACCGTGTGAACGTCGTTACGAACCTTAAATAAAATTAATGATTTGTTATTAGTAAAAAGAAAGGAAAAAAATGAGCAATTCAAAAGTACATTTACAGAAAATACCTATCTCCAATTTTCGTCAGGTGCAAGGACCAAAGGATATTACCAAATAATATTTAAAAGATGTGCTCGTGTCAAGGTCAGGTCACCAGAGGTCACGGGCCATTTCGTCAGAATCCACACAACAGTAAAACTGAGCCTGGGACGATGTTCCTACTTCATTGTCATTTAGAAAATGTACAGGTTTCTAGAAATTTGATTATTTGTAATGGAATTATTGGCTGATTGGCTAAGTCATGCAAGGTAACCTCACGCAAATGCCGGAGGCCATAGCTCAGCAGCCGTAACTCAAATCGAGCTGAAACTCACACAGCGCGATTTGGCGCCCAAGATAACTAATTAATAACGAAATTGTATCAAAATATAAGATGTAGGGTGTTAATATGGGGGTTTTCGCTTGTCGATCTGTCCTGGAATGGAATGCCCCTCCTCTTGTTTCATGTATTGTGTGATGGCATTTTTGTGGTAGCTAGCAAAGTATCAAAAAATTATATCCCTCATAACTATCGAAGCTTAATTAGCTTAAATTGGGTGATTGCTTTAGGTTTGAGACCTACAAAGAAACAACTAAACAAATAATTTAGTGGCAAACCTGATGGATGACAATACTAACTATTTGTAGATAGAGGATATGTACTCAACTCACCCATCTGCGGGAACAGGATGACATACTCTGTGTTGCACTGCGGGCAGCGGACTGGCGCCAAGGCATTGCCCTGCTGCTTCTCGTCCACCCAGCGCTGCAGACATGTCTGGTGCACCTGTCCGGCAAGACGGTGAGGTGAGGTGAATAATACACGCCCACTGACCAGCACTGTTGACTGTAGGTCCATAATGAATAACGCATGTATGTACCACACTGAACTCATGTACCACCACTGTTAACCCGCGCCGTGCCGGTGCTCGGCGCCACCTTCGCCGTGACGGGGGGGGGGGGCGCTTCGACGCCCACCCTTGAACTCGGCTCCTGTGGAACCTAGACATAAGCAAAAAGCACCATTCGAGAGCTCGTTAAAAAGTATTTAGAAAGGATTTCGATAACAATTGTATCAGGTCAATACTAAGGTCACCAGAGGTCATCAAAGGCCAGATTTTCCAGATTTAGGACTTAGCTCCAGATACAAAAAACAAATATCGGAAACTATGATAGCTAGGAACAAAAGGAAAAAAGCAATCGAAAACTATATTAATATTCAGTCGAAAAAATGTCCTCAAATTTGAGGTCAGGTCAATAGTTTAGGCTCCAGAGGTCATCGAAAGTCAAAAAGGCTATTTTTCCATTTTTTCTAACTGATAACTGTTGAACTAAGTAAGACACTGCAGTAACTTTGACACCATCGTGTTAGTATCATCAAGGCGCTTTGAATCAAGTATATGATCACCAGATTAGGTCAACCTAAGAATGTGACCTCAGGTCAAGGTCAAGTGGTGACCCAATTAGGTCATGTTGCACATTGGAAGACGTGTCTCGTCGAGACAAACACATTGGTGCTGGTTTCACTTATCAATCTTGATTTTATCAATAGTTATTGCCAAAAGATATTGGTGACCTCCGATGACCTCGGCTGACCCTGTAGGGGTACTAGAAAAAAAATGCACCTGGATCTTCAAGAATGGCCTATGATAACATGACACAGAAATAATTGGGCTAATATCATGCACATCCTCAGAATGGAAAGCATTTAAATATATTCCTACAGGCTTATAATGGAGAGTTCAGGAAATTGACCTGAGGGCTGACCTTAGGTTACCGATACAGAAAATCAGAGAGATATACGAGTTGTAGGTAGTCGGCTTTTAAGAAATCCTGTAAGTACGAAAACCGAACAGACAACAGTCCAAAACTGTGGCTTTGGTAGGGCTGCAAACTTTTTTGGAGATGGGGTCACATGACCTGGCCTGGTGACTTGACCTGAGATGACCTGATATTTAAAAAATCACAATATGTGCGGCAATGATGCTAAACATGGGCCGTGACACCCTTTTTACACTATCCTCGAAAAACCTTAGGAACGTGTACCCCCCCCCCCCCGCCCGCGCGGGGTTAAAACAGTTTATCTCAAGTAAACAACAGTTATACCTGTCGATCACTGTGACAGCAGACAATATATATCTCTATAAAAAAAAAAAAAAAAAATACACCACATTCTCCAGCACTGATAAAAGCAGGTACAGGACCTTACAGACCTACCTTACAGCATGTGCCTCTCCCACCAGTAGGTACCTGCCAGGATACAGCCAGACAGAGAATAATGCATTTAGGGATGAATGCACTATGAACTCTTTCCTGACATTGATGTTCTGCAGAGTTATGGTACCTGGGGTAGCACTCCTCTTACGTTGGGCAATAGGTACTTTATCAAGTACCTATTCAATGTTACACATTTTTAGTGAGGGTTTGTGCCACAACAGTGTTGCCAAATATATGGCTAACACAGGAATATGCATTTTCTTTCTGAATTCAAGGACATCAAAATCACTTGCTGGAGCCTCGACAAGTGTGGAGAATAGCTACTTGTGATATTTTAATAAAATATCCCTTGAAAAAAATTGCTAGCCGAACCCTAAGCGAGCATACCCATTTTGTTGTGCCACGACATCTGCATGGCTTCACCCAGAGTGCCAGGCGGTCATCTTCATCGGACGCAAAGCACACCCAGCAGTTTCTCCTGAAAATAAAGCTTATTGTGAAGACACGCTATATAATTTAGGAGTGTTAAAACTGAATTCATGGTCTAACTGGAAATCAATAACTAGAGGGTAAATTACCACAATAATGCACTTGTCAAAAGCAAACGTTTCATGTTATGCATGGTGTATTGGTGCAATCTAACATATATATATATAATCATATATATAATCAATTGCATGAAGTCTGGTATTTTTCCACAACAATATAACACATTGGTAAAGGATAAGCAGCCATAATTGTGGAATGTCTTTCATGCCATTCACAATGTAGACAATACCAACACACTAAATAATGTCACTAACATGAAAATTCCAGAGTTGAAACATGTCTGTGCTTCAGTTCAACTAGTTTACCCTGCCCATAATAAGGGTAAACAACTATAACCCCATACACATCCTAACACCAAACTTATCAAGCTATTGACAATGTAGTGTGTCAAACTAGTTTTATCTATGTTGCGAATAGCATGAAAAGTCTGGTGTTAGGTGTGTCCAGGAATGCAGGTGCCTGTAATGCTGGAGCAGGTGTCACACTTCTATGCACGCTTGCCGGCAGTGCCGACTTGATACTGGAGGTACAGCCAGCTTGATGACGTCACCAGGAGAGGATGTCTTGAAAGGTCTCAAGGTTATGCGCTACAAAGTGAAAGGATGGCTTGAAAGAGGGTCCATGGATTATGCAGCAGCATGTGATGATGATGATGATGCATGATGATTTTGGCTTTAGGGCGCCGCAACAAAGTTAGTATATGGCGCCCATTGCGCGCCAGGCATACCATGGTGACTCAAGAGGGGTCCATAGGTTAGGTTGCTAAGTTTTACCCCAGATGAGTTGTCACGTATAGAGCAGTCCCGATACAATCAATAATGCAAAATATATCCCTCAGTGATGACATTAAGCCAGCTGTAGATTCTGCCCAAACTGTGTTTACTGTTAGGCTGCAACATCGTATCTAAAAACATGGGTATGGAAGTGTAACGCCTGCTCCACGGTAATACTCAGGTCTCTACCATAACCCACAACAGTCAGTGATGGGAAAAAATATAAGTCAAGTCTCAACTCCAAAACATATTGCCTAAATAGGAACATTTATAATTCACAAACCTGTTGTCTTCATTTTCTGTGCTACTGCTTTTTGAGACGTGCCTAGGGTGACTTGCTTCTGACATATTTGTTTAAGAGTGAAGCAGTTTCGGATGGGAACGACGCCAGAACCGCAGATGATAACCAGCCCACAAATGATATAAAACGGGTTTATCTCGAGGCTTCCCTTGCAAGCTTCACTAACGATTGTTTACAATTTTCATGAGTACCTTACACCTTACATTCACTTTGTCTTGATCTTCTCAACTTTGCCAATGTCGTCATAAAAATAACGAACAACCATTGGTCAATATTTCGTCGCTAGTTATAGTGTGCTTGCTAGTACAAAAATAATATGGTGACTAGCTGAGCATATTTTGACAGCCATTTAATTATTCGTTTTAATTAATCCAACAAAGTTTGCACTAATTCAATGTAAGTATGAATCCATTTGATTTAGGTTTTCCACGTGGACGACGATGACGAGACATGCAAAAATTGCATATTTTCATCACCGCCAGTCGCCAGATTTCATCAGCGTTTTGACAATAATTTGCAGATTTCATCAGCCCAATGACGTTTTGACAATAATTTGTATGGAGAGCATCTTCCCTTCGTCGCTAGGGGGCGCTCGTTCGCTTTCGAGGAAGGTTATAAACGGTTATGTATATTTCACTGCCACGGTTCACTGCTACGCTGAAACTCGGCAACTACTAAGCTGGAGACTTAAATTTGTTTACCATTCGAAAGCAAAAGTCGACTCGGGGTCCCCCGAGATCCTGAGTCACTGTATCTGTTAGGTTCTGAGTTTCAGTGTGAAAGTAGCGTTATTGACCCTTCTTTGGGCCTGATCGGTATGAAAGCAGGGCCAGGGCAGGTCAGGGGCTCCGGCTCCGCCACAAGAGGACGTGTCCCCCACG